>CM076578.1:841719503-841956439 GCA_034641835.2 Pinus albicaulis
TGAAAGTGGAATAGAAGATCACATGCATACTTGGATTGAGAAGGGGTAATACATTCTTTGGATTGCAAGACTTGAAGACCAAGGAAATAATGCAAGTGCCCTAAGTCTGTCATTTCAAACTTATTTTTTAGGCTATACTTCACATGGTTTATATGGTTTGAATCACTACTAGTAAGAATAAGATCATAAACATAAAGAACAAGGATGATGAAGGACTTACACACTTTCTTGGTGTAGACAGTGTTGTCAGAATGACACCTAGAAAAGACATTATCTAAGAGAAATCTATCCATTTTCGCATACCAAGCCCAAGGAGCTTGTTTGAGACCATAAAGAGAATTTCTAAGGTAAAAAATAAGGCTATAGTCATTTTGGATAAATCCAGGGGGTTGTTCCATGTATATTTATTCATGCAAATGTAATATCCCCAAAGGGGGATAACCAGTAATAAACAGAAATATGCCAAGCAGATAAAGAAAATATAACGCTGAACCAGATCACTGAATCATGACACATAGAATACCAGAAACTGAGCCATTTTATTAATCAGAAAGTACATAGAGAGGAGTACAATAAATCAGAGTAAGTGCACCTATCCTTGCCCTAGGCAAGTGGAGACCCTCTCAACAGATAATGGCTGCAACAAGGACAACGTCCTAGCTGCTCTGAATGCTGAAGATGAACTGCGCTGGTACTAGGGCTGAAGACTGATAAATAACTGATCTCCCACTGCAAACCCTCTCCAATGAAAAACGCTGTCTCTGCTAGTGACAGCGCAGAAACAGATGGAGCACCAGTCACCCAAACCTCCAGACAGATAGATCAGCTCCTGAAGGCTAGAAAACGCCGTTGAGCCTACCTCACCCAAGCCTGCTCATCAGATCAGCGTCCTACCAAGTGGATCTGCTCCTGAATGCTCAGATCTACTGGATCTGAAGCCTCCAAACCAGATCTGCGTCCTTCCCTTCCTGATCTGCGTCCTCCACTATCAGATCTGCTACCAAACCTTCAGATCTATGCTGGATCTGACAATATCTCTTCAGATCTACAGCCTCTAGGGCTGGATCTGATGTTATCCCTTCAGATCTGGACTAGATCTGTCAATATCTCCTCAGATCTGCAACTCCCCAAGCTGGATCTAGGGCTAAACCTCTAGATCTGCAACATACAAGACTAGATCTGCAAGTATCTGCTCAGATCTACCCTTTTCAAGGTTGGATCTAACAATGGGCCTCGGGGACCGCAACCCTTCTCTCGTAAATGTACGCGTCCTCACTCCCGTGCTAGACAACGTTCTTCTCTTCCGCCGTTTTCCTTACTGCATCCGGACCGCGTCCTTCCCGACGTCCTCACCCTCCCTGAATAGAATAGCGTCCTCTCTCCGATGAGAGATGTCTTCCTCACCGAACCCAGTTCAACACAAGAGGGCTTTTTCCTCCTCGATTTGCTTCGCAACCGGCCGCTTTGCTACCGGAACCTAGTGCGGTACCGTAACAAACCTTACTAGGGCGGGCACTCGAAGTCCCCCGAAGCTAAGGGTGAAACCAGAAAACCTTACCAGGGCCGGCACTCGAAGTCCCCGAGGCTAAGGGTGAGATCTCCGACCGGAGACACTCGTGCACTAAACAGTGCTGCAGACCGACTAAACAACCGGCGTGCTGAAGCAGACAAAGTCTAGCTATCAATAAGAATCAATATCAAAATATGCATGCCCCAAATGAGGTGAGAACCTCTCCTTTTATAATGCCAAACTCCCTCCAAAACTTAACTCTCCTTTGACCTGCGCAGTTTACCTTGGGTCAGCGTGAGGCCTCCCCTCATATACGTGTGGACCCCCAAGGCCTCCTCTTTAAGTTATAACGTTAATCAACTAGGAAGACACTTTATTTTATAAAGTGAGGTGACTAAAGTGAGGTGACCCCTCTTATTTCTCACTTTATTTATTATTTCCAACTAAAGCGGCAAAATTAAACAAAAATGAGATATTCCAATTAGCAAAGCTAATTGGGAATATTACAGTCTCCCCCGGCAAAACGTTGCTTGTCCTCAAGCAACTGAAGTGATGGATGCTGTAACGTCTGCCTGCTCTCCCAAGTGGCATCCTCATCCGGCAAGAATTGCTTGTTCTCAAGCAATGCTTGAACAAGCCTACTCTCTAGCTGATGCTCCCTGCCAATACTGCAAAATGTGCCTGGGTCCCACTGAAACCTCTCTGTCTCCCGCATCACCCTGATATGAAGGGATATCTCAATGCCAGGATCCCAAACTGGCCTCTCATGGTACCAGCCAATCAATAGTCCTCCCGGATCCCATCGCCACTGTGGCCAATAATCGCACAAGTCCCATGACTCGGACTGCTCACTGCCTCTGGCTATGACTGAAGACCATGACTGCTGCTGCTCTGCATCTATGACTGTGTAAGCTGGCCCATCAACTGTGAACCAACTCGTCACCTCTCTCCAATCAAGGCATGGAGTCGAAAATATAATGAGTAATATCTCCCTCCTGTGGATCCTCCATCTCCAAGCAATCATCCAGACAAAATGAGCCACCTCCCAACAAGGCAACTCCTGAAAATCTCCTTCCACCTCAAGCTCTGGTAATGAAGGTGGGCTGAAAATATGAATTTGGCAAGCATCATAGCTTACCCCATGCTGTCCTTCTCTCCACTCATGACAAGTGTAGAGTCTATGCTGATCCTGGGCTGCAAAATCATTGCCCTCCAATGGCAAAGTGAAAAACAATCCACCATAGAAGGTTCCTCTATCAATGAAGAACAAGCTGGCCCAAAACAAACCATCCATGAAGAATATGACATAGTCATCATGGATCATCCTAATGAGATGTTTGCTGAAGGTGTTACATGAGGATACATAATGCAAACAATCCCTCACAAGGATACAGCGCAGTCTCATCCACTGCAACCTCAGAAAATCATATGGCAAGCAATGTACAAGATCCATCACATCTACTAATGGATAGTAAATGTCTGAATATGACAACAACATAAGACCAAACACTTGCCCATAGCTGTACAATGGATGAATATCAATCTCATGGCCCACCTCAAAAGAGGACACATATGTAGTAGTGGTGGCCATGCCTCCTCCCATGCTCCTATTAGAACATGTAGTGCAGAAAATACTCAAAGGCACATTCAGCTCATGTGTCTCCCTCATAATCAAGCCTCCTATACAAATCTGGCCAACTGCTGGAAGTAAGATGGTACATGGATCCATAGATGAGTCCTCCATAGTGTCTAGGCATGCTATGAAGAAGAATGAACCATGTGCTGCAAGAAGATAAGCCTCCTCATGCTTGGAAACCCAAGTCAAGAAGAATATGCCATAGATGTCTCTATTATCATTACCTCCTCTTTGTGCACCAAATATGAAGTGATCCTGGGACCTATGGGTTATAGATCCACCATATCTCTGCTGCGCACACTTCATCCATAATGTCCTGCTCCAAGGTGACAGCGCTGTGAGCTCATGCAAATAAGCTCCTGTCAATACAAGACTCTGTTCTTTGACATGCTCCTTGTCAAAGACTCCTCTAATAATGCTGCAACAAATATGGAATACCTCCCAAGATGGAAGTGCTTCCCAATCAAAGACCAAGGAGATAGTGCCATCTCCTCCTCCTGCAACATCATGCAAAGTGTGGGAGCAAATATGCCCTTGCTCTCCCAAGCAAAGCAACAAGAAATTGTGTTGCCTCTCCATACCTCCATCAAACAACTCATGTGATGAAGGCACAAGGAATGATATGAGTAACACATCAACACCATGCATCCATACTCTATGCTGCGCAATGATGCAAGTATCCATCCATCTTTCCTCCACCCTCCGACTCTTAAGAAGAGTGTTTGCCAAGAGATGGCCAAACTCTTTCAAGAGTAACCAGCGCAGCCAAGCCTCCTGCTGCCCGGTATCATAGATCTGCAAGTACAAGTGATGGCCAAACTCCCTCAAGAGTAACCAGCGCAGCCAAGCCTCCTGCTGCCTGGTAGCACAGATCTGCAAGTAGCCTCCTAGCTCCTTGCTCATCATCCCCATCCACTCAATCACTTGTGGATGCCTCCTTCTCCTCATCCTGGTACTCCTCTCATGAGGGCTACCATCCTCCCAAATCAAATTTCTGATTTTGCACTTCATGGGATTTCGAAATATAAACCTTTCAAGGACCAATGAGACCCTGTCAAGAATCAAATAGGTGGTAGGCAAAACCCTCCCATCATGATGTGTGTGGCTCAAGGAATGTCCAACACAAGCATGAGGGATGTTATCCATCCGAAGATGTCCCCCATCTTCTATCTGCTCTTGTGAGAAGGGAAGAAAGTCATCGCACCCCATGGTGTGTCGAAGTGCATCTCCAGTGAGATCTCTCCTTGAGACCTCCCCTTCATCCATAGTCTGCTCCACCGAGTACCAACTCAAAATCTCTCGCCATCCAATCTCAACACGTGGCTGCTGTACCCTGTGCAACTCTGATCGTCTCATAACACTATCCAAGTCAACATATGAGACCTAACTAGGTGGCTCTGCCTCTCTCTCTCCAACGGGAAGAGATGACCCAACAATACTGCTAGTCCCATCCATGCATACCTGAAGGGGAATGATCTGATGCTGCAATGGGCCCTCTGGTTGTACCATCAGGGAATCCAGCTGTTCCCCAATGCGGACCAACTTGGCCGCCGACTTGGCACAAGTCACTCTCATACCCTCCAGCTCCTGGTCCTGCAACAAAATGGTCTCCCGTACTGACGCGGCCTTCTCTCTCAAAACTCGAAGGTCCGTCCCAAGCCGATGATACCGCTGTCTGCGACCATCATCCAATGCCTCTGTGTCTCCTAGTGCCTCATCGATAGTAGATATATCTCCTGATACCTCACCCATCTGTCGTGTGCTGCTACCACCCGAAGACTCAGACATGGCTCCAGTCATCACCTCAGTGGATGGCTCTATCGGGGTAGGCTATACCTCCTCCACTACGATATCAACCGGCACGGTCAAGGTAGTCTCTAATGATGGTGAGTCCTGTGTCTCACTAGGTGTAACCTCAGACTCTCTGCAACCCTGTGTTCCCTCATCCTCTTCTCCACTGCTCTCGGAGAAGATCTCAATGAAGTGGGCCTTCCCTGCCGTACACCTGTGTCCTCGTGCCCATGGCTCCCGGCAAGTGAAGCACACCCGCTTCCTCCTCAGCTCTCTCCTGGCCTCATCACCAAACTGCCCTTGTCCAGGATTCGCTTTGGGAGGCGGAGTCCTCGTGTCCTTACCCTTAGGCTGAAAGGCCTGTCTCTGGGGATAAGGTGTCTGAGTCCTGGGTAAGACATCCTGTAAATTCCGAATCCTGCTGATGGCATCCTGAAGGGTAGCCGGTCTGTTCGACAGGACTAGGCTACGAAGTGGCTCTGACAGCCCTTCCACAAACAAGCCAACCATCCGAGCTGCAGATAAATCAGGTACCATCACCGAAATCCTCAAGAAGTCTGAAATGTATGTCTCTGCACTCCCAGTCTGTTTGAGCTTGATCAGCCCACCAAAATACTGATCCGGATCCCTCCTGTCAAAGTGCTCTACCACCCTGGACTTTGCCGAACTGTTTGATGAGCCATCAAACCTGGGCAAATGAAATCCACTAGCTGCACGGTGGTCATCACGGCGGTATCCGTGCCCCTTGTGCTGGTGCTGCTCAGGGGGTTTGACACCACATCGGAACTGGAAATAGAGCTCCCAGGGAAAAGCATCCATGAATGCCTGGCCCATGCTCTGCCAATCTGCAAAAACGGCTGCATATCGAGCTGGACTCACATCTCCTGCCATATTGCCGCTTAACTTCGACCTTCGATTTACCCACTGAAAACTACTCGGAAAATTCTAGGAATTTGGGAAGGTGATCCTTGTCCAAAACCCAGAAAAACCCAGAAAACGTTTTTCCTAATTCCCAACTTCAAAATTTGACCCTTTTTATTTTGGCCCTTTTTCCAACTGCGTTTCTGAAATTTCAACTGCTATTGCTCTGTATGATTTCTTTTCTGATGTCATAGACCACAGGCTGAGCCAGAATTACGCTTTGATACCACTGTAATATCCCCAAAGGGAAATAACCAGTAATAAACAGAAATATGCCAAGCAGATAAAGAAAATATAACGCTGAACCAGATCACTGAATCATGACACATAGAATACCAGAAACTGAGCCATTTTATTAATCAGAAGGTACATAGAGATGAGTACAAGTAAATCAGAGTAAGTGCACCTATCCTTGCCCTAGGCAAGTGGAGACCCTCTCAACAGGTAATGGCTGCAACAAGGACATCGTCCTAGCTGCTCTGAATGCTGAAGATGAACTGCGCTGGTACTAGGGCTGAAGACTGATAAATAACTGATCTCCCACTGCAAAACCCTCTCCAATGAAAAACGCTGTCTCTGCTAGTGACAGCGCAGAAACAGATGGAGCACCAGTCACCCAAACTTCCAGACAGATAGATCAGCTCCTGAAAGCTAGAAAACGCTGTTGAGCCTACCTCACCCAAGCCTGCTCATCAGATCAACGTCCTACCCAGTGGATCTGCTCCTGAATGCTCAGATCTGCTGGATCTGAAGCCTCCAAACCAGATCTGCGTCCTTCCCTTCCTGATCTGCGTCCTCCACTATCAGATATGCTACCAAACCTTCAGATCTATGCTGGATCTGACAATATCTCTTCAGATCTACAGCCTCTAGGGCTGGATCTGATGTTATCCCTTCAGATCTGGACTAGATCTGTCAATATCTCCTCAGATCTGCAACTCCCCAAGCTAGATCTAGGGCTAAACCTCCAGATCTGCAACATACAAGACTAGATCTGCAAGTATCTGCTCAGATCTACCCTTTTCAAGGTTGGATCTAACAATGGGCCTTCAGATCTGCAACCCTTTCCTTCAGAAATAGACAGCGTCCTCACTCCCAGGCTAGAAAGCGTTCTTCTCTTCCTGAACAGCGTTCTCCCTTGCCAGATCTGGACTGCGTCCTTCCTGGGACAGCGTCCTCACCCTCCTGAATAGAACAGCGTCCTCTCTCTTGATGAGACAGCGTCCTCTCCTCACTGAACTGCGCAGCCACAAGAGGGCTTTCTCCTCCTCAGATTTGCTTCAGAAACTGCTGCTGCTTTGCTACTGGAACTGAAAAGTGTACTCAGAACAAACCTTACTAGGGCGGGCACTCGAAGTCCCCCGAAGCTAAGGGTGGAACCAGAAATAACCTTACCAGGGCAGGCACTCGAAGTCCCCCGAGGCTAAGGGTGAGATCTCCGACCGGAGACACTCGTGCACTAAACAGTGCTGCAGACCGACTAAACAACCGGCGTGCTGAAGCAGACAAGAGTCTAGCTCTCAATATCAATATCAAAATATGCATGATCCAAATGAGGTGAGAACCTCTCCTTTTATAATGCCAAACTCCCTCCAAAACTTAACTCTCCTTTGACCTGCGCAGTTTACCTTGGGTCAGCGTGAGGCCTCCCCTCATATACGTGTGGACCCCCAAGGCCCCTTCTTTAAGTTATAACGTTAAACAACTAGGAAAACACTTTATTTTATAAAGTGAGGTGACCCCTCTTATTTCTCACTTTATTTATTATTTCCAACTAAAGCGGCAAAATTAAACAAAAATGAGATATTCCAATTAGCAAGGCTAATTGGGAATATTACAGAGGAAGAATCGAAGTGGTTCTCATTTGCAGACAGGGGAAGGTGACATCTCCAGGAGGGAGATTTTCTGAAGCATAGAGAGTGCATGAAGAGGAGTGAGAGAGGAGCCAAAGCATCAGCGCAAAGTTACCCTAGCAGCAATTACGCTGGGCCAGCGCAGAGAAGCAGAGAGAGTTTCATTTTCTGTTGGAGGGGCAGCTGAGGGTTCATCTGGTGTCAGGAGGACATTTCGAGAAGAAGCACTCTAGTCTCATATAGCAGCAAGCACAAAAGCAGCCACAACAAGCAGCGAAAGTAGTGACGTAGTGACAGCGTGAGTGACGCAGTCACTGCGCAGAAATCACACAGAGCCAGTCAGTGTGGGTGCAGGTCAGTGTCGGAACTCAGATGGTGATGTGAGAATTGTCTCACTCAGCCTTTTCTCATCAAAATTCTTCAGGTGATTGATTGACATTTACAATCACACATTTGTACTCAGAATTTATGCATAATAAAGAAACCCTCAGATCTACTACACTAGTTTTCCCAAATTGGGATTTTCTGGGGACAATTGTCCAAAAATAACAGTGGCTATGTGTGATTACTTGTGCTATTTTTATATGTGATTTGTTAATCGTGAAGTCTGCAGCATATTTTATTTTGTTATTTAACACAAGAGAAATGTTAAATAATTGTGTTTGACAATACAATAGAAGAAATTTAATAAGTAGTTGCAGTAGAATTCTCCATTATAGAATTTTCACAAGAAACACACACACACACAAGTACATCGTTATTTTTGAACAATCGTCCCCGGAAAAACCCAACTTGGGAAAACCGGTACAAGAGCTGAGGTTTTTAATATTATGCAGTAGTAATTTGAATACAAATCATTGGATGCCCAAACTGGCTATCCAATACAAAGAAAAATTGACGAAAGAGATAGTGAGAAAATCTCACACTGACATGAGAAATCTGGCACTGATTTGGACTGAAGACAAGCTGACTTGCATTGTCTCTGCGCAGTAACTGCGTCTGCCTACACAATCACTGCGTCATAGCTCCTGGGACTGCGTCACTCCTCCAGTTGATCTCTTGCTGACTGGAAACTCGACCCTCTAACCCTCCGGACTCACACCCCGGCTTCCAGCACTAGATCTCGACTCTCTCCCAGCAGAATTGTAGACTCCCTCTGAAGCTTTGCGCTGCCTCTTTGTGGCTCTCAACACCTTCTCTGCTTTGCATTGTCTACTATCCCTACCCCTCACTGCAACGATCTTGCTCGATCTCTCTCTAGCAACTTAGCTCTGCCTCTCTAAGAATTCAATCACCCAGTAAAATCTATCTGCAAATCTCAAGTGTGTTCTCCAAGTGCCCATCGAGCTCCTTCTTATAATCTCTCGTTTTCATATCAATGATCAAGATTAGATATTAATCAATGGATCAAATTATCTAGGACTCTATCCATGCCTTTATCTAAAAGATTCACACCCGATTTAATTAATACCCTTTAATTATTCTCATTTCCTAAGTTTAGACTTAGGAATCCATTAAAAATAATTAATTATGTTAATTAAATCATCTCCGGGTGGAATTTTCCTAAACGATTTATGGATATTGGAGAATGCATATGTCGTAGCCTCTCTGTGAAATCTCGAGGTTAAAGCACATTCGATGCTACAAAGATCAACAGAACAAAGTTGTAGGTCGAAGTAGTAGTACTGAAGCTCGAAGGTCAAAGTTGCAGTCTGAAGTTGGTTGGTGCTAAATCAAGGAAAGCATGCACCTGGGTACAAAGATAAGATTAGAAAGCATGCACCTTGGTACAAAGATAAGATTAGAAAGCATGCACCTGGGCTTGCTCAAAGCAAGCTAACAATGCCCAGGTGATGAAATCAGCTGCTCTAACATGCAACATAGTTGTCCCCAACAAGCTCTGCGTTGTCCCAGTGAAAAACTACACTGTTGGTTGCCTAACAATGGCTGTTATGGCCTCCTCCGGTGCTCAGAAAATTATGGGAAATTAACCCCAGGCTCTCCTCCAATAACCCACGAAGGAATTGGCCAAATATTGAACTCGAAATTTTGGCCCAACTTCCCCTAGCTCCTCCAATTGCAGGGTATTTCGACCCACCTGTCAAGAAGGCTGCCAACTGCTCCCAAAATGGTTGAAAAACTCAGCAAAATTCCCTTCCAGGCTACTACCACAATCTCATCCCCAAACTCCTCTTCTCTCTTGTGTCCCACATGTGACAAGGAAAGGGATTGTGCAGACACCACACAATCTCTGTTGAAGCTACTCCACAAACTCGCTGAAATGCCCCCTAGATCGATCTAAATTTGAATGGAACTCCCTCCTAGGGCTAGCACTCGTGGTCCACCGAGCAAGGGTGAGATTCTCGCCTGAAAATATCTTGTGCTCAATGGCACATGCAGACTTGGCTTCCAGCTCAAACGTGCTAGTGAAGGTAAAAGTTCAAATGATCAAATATGCCCAAAATGAGTGTCTCCTCCTATTTTGTCAATGTGCCTCCCAATTGCCCATGTGGGGCCCAACCATCGAATTCCTCACTCTTTCCCTCCAAGGAATATGTATTTCCAAGGGGGGAGTATTTTCCTCCATAGAGTGGTCCCCACCACCCACTAGCTGCTCGATTTTCATCCTTTCTCCTAATTTGGGCCCTTGCCTAGCTCCAAAAACTCAAGTGGGGCCCGCAACTCACTTTTCCTAAATGTAAGGGCAAAACAAGACAGAATTGGTGAAACTGATATTTCCCCTTAGCAATATTGCTAAGTGGGAATATCACAGGTTGGTACCAGTTAGGAACCAAACTGAGCAGTTTGGTAGCTAATCGATAACAACTAGTTCTGTCATACACCAGCCCAATTTGCTAAAGCACAAGCAGCGAGTGGTGTGGGCCCACAGATTGGAGATTTGGTTGGTTTCTAAGAAAACCATGGGAAATTTCTCTCCAAACTTTTGCCTCCTAAACTTATAAAAGCAGGCTTGAGCTCCTACATGCCTCACACTTCCCATTTCAAGTTTTTGTGAGCATAAGAGAGCTTGGAAAGTTTTGCAACAACAGCAAGTTTGGAGGTTCTTTGTCATCTTTGAGATGTCTTGGAATTGTCTTTGTCATCTTCGAGATGTCTTGGAATTGTCTAGTGGAGTTGGCATCTTTGGGAGGAGAATTTGTAGGCTACTATAAAAATACTAGGCAAGATACTATAAAAATAGCCTAAGAAAAAGTGTTCCCTTGGGAAGAGTACAAAATAGTAGTTGTTATCTTCCTCAATAAATATGCCAACAATACCTTGGAAACCAATCACACACCAAAAATAGATAAGGTAGTTAGAGCACTTTCTCTCATCCAATAACCAATTCATCCCTCAAGAAAGTTTACATTGATTGTTACAAAAACTTCCAAGATAAGGATGACGTGGAAGCATGTGCAAAGGCATAGATCGATGTGCTAGATCTAGAAAAATCCAATGACCTAGGAGAATGTGCACATGTGGAGCACTTCTAAGAAGACATTACAACCCTCCAATTATACCAATTTAATCCCAAGGTAAGTACCACAGAAAAGAGTGCCAAAAGGTGTAAAGACTAAAATAACTACATTCAAAACATAGGAACCCCTAAGATAACGAGTGTTCCCTTCCAACATATGCAAGAACCCATGCTAGGCTAACCAACGTATCACCTCAGCATCAATTAAATAAAAACATTAGCCACAATACTTAGGAATAAACTCTTCCTTGATGAGTTTCCTAATCAGTGCTTAAGCAAACCCCTCCATGGCACCAAAAAATCCACGTGCAAAATGCAAACTCCCAACAAAAAGCCGATAACCAATAACCCGATATCCATCAAAATGCCATCGTCTTGGCTCGAAGACCAAAATTCTCCAAATGGAAACTACTTGGGTAGGGTCTTCAACTTGGAAGAGTCCTTGTACAATATGAGAAGCAACATACATTAATCTGAAATCTATAATGAATAGCTGCTGTGGATCTGTACTTTGTTATTGTGTTTTGCTTGTCATGTTGCACAAGGAGATGTTTGTTCTTGATCAAATTTGAGACTCAACAAGGAGGAATGTCGGGGCCTCATTGCAGAAAGAACCAATCCTCTGATTCTAGCAGAAGAAATGTCAGACAGGCATTTAGACAATTTAATAAAATACAAAATATTGCTTGGAAATGCAACGAAAATAGCACAGAAAGTTTTCTCCGTTATTCTTTTCCTTTTCTACCCATTGGAAGTTCATGTCATACGTATCTCAGATGAAGAGAACATTAAAAAATCAAGTACATATTCATGCAAGACAGTGAAGCCATAGCTTGCAATCTCACATAAATAGAAAAAAACATAAAATCAAGTATATATTCATGCAAGACACTGTAGAATAAAAGCACCTTAAGTATCCATGCAATTTCTTACACAAAGAAAGATTTTTGACTTTTCAAATAAAATTTAACAACCATAAACTAAAACAGTTTGAAGGTAATTAACTAACCTTATCAATGTCCATGTGATTTGCCATAGCTGCACCCGCTGTTGGACCATATCCTGAAATTATATTCAGAACACCTGGCGGAAGTCCAGCCTGCATGTTTTTTTACATTGCAAACTAAAGAATGAGATAAATAAAGGTAATTATCCTAACTGCAAAATAAATTTTCCTTCATATCTCTTTGTAATGTCTATGTGTTGTCAAAATCAATCTATCAGAAACAGAAGCACCAAAAAGTGTTCGGTTTGGCACTAAAAATCTAAACTGTTTCTATTCTGTTTTGCCAGTTTTGGTAATAGAAACTTCAGATAGTGTATTCAACAATTTGACGCCAACTCCATGAAAAAAATATCATCTTGCAAACTTTTGTCCATATAGGCTTTAATGTGCATAGCTGTAAACATCAACACCTAAGTGGATTACCATCTGGTTAGATACAACCCAATATCAATTAGTGAAATCAACAAATATCTCTTGATTTAATGCACGCCTAGGTTATACACTCATGCCCTACTTCTCTGTATCTGCCAATCTAAGTCTATAATTTAGCTCGTAAAAGCAGTTTCAGAAACCAAAACCAGGAAATGTTGTGTCAATCTCACATCCTCTTAGTAAATACATAATTGACAATTTTTTCTCAAATGGATATGACATGAAAATACACTCCCCCTATCAAAGAGACTTATTCTAGGAGATGGTTGCTGAAACATGTATTTTATTTATACTCTATTCCTATTATCTATATCCTTTGAGTTTTGTCCTTTTAGGTGACTTGATCAAAGCTGATCACTCACATACCTTTTGTATTTTATATATGTACATATCAAAGACATGGTCAAATATTGATTCGAAAATAGTGCTTAAAGCCTCATTATTACTTCAGATACATTTAAGCAATTTCTCAAGTTCCAACATTTGGATAAAGAAAATATTTAAGAATTGTAAACATGCATTGAAACAAAGACAATACTCAGTCAATGGATAATGAAGTTCAACTCCATGGGCTATGTCTTTGGATCTGTTGCACACTTTTTGTCAAAGTTCAAGGAAGCAGATATGCCAAAGATTTTTCAAGTGATCGGAACATCTTTCAGCAATCATGTGTCATTGTAAACCCTTTCTGCAAGTTTTGTAATGCAAATGACGCTAGTAAGACCATGAATGCATGTAACAACCTAGGTAAGCCTATTATTTTGGCAAGTGTTTCATCCTAGGAGGTTTTTCATCTCACTGACTCATTTTTTATTCTAAACACGGATGGTTGGCAGATTTTTTCACTACAACCTCACCCCAAAGCTAGGGTGAAATTTTTTGTCAAAGTCTTAGGTGAGTCCTAGTGTTCTAGTTGAGTCTTATGTAAAAGTGGTTTGGGAATAATTTAAGCTGGTTAGCTAAATTATTTTATTACAAATCACTTGCTCTACTAAATCATGTTGTGTCACAAATTGGGTATGTATTTTGAAGGTCTAAGCTGAACAGGTATCCCCCTTTGAGGGTTGAATTTAAATCTTATGAAAAAAATATTTTAATGCATGGTCTCTCATTTTTAGACACCATGGTTAAAATATTAGAGTGGAAAAAACATTATATCCCCTCAAGTGTCAATTAATTAATTTTTCTGGCAAAAATTAAATAAAATATAAGCCAGAAAATTAATTAATTTAGAGTCGAAATTAAATTGATAAGAAAATTAAATTATCCAAGTGGAAAATTTGTGGGTCTTAAAAGAATTAATTTTTTGAGGTCCTCCACTAAGAAAATATTGGATATTTCAAGAAAAATTGGACCCTTGGACCTTGGTGGTTAAGTCAAAGTCAAATTTTTAAAGAAATTAGCTCAATTTTTATTATTTTGAGCTAATAAAAAAGGGATCAAAAGAAAAATTCGAAAATTGCTCAAAAAATTAAAATTCAACGACTAATATTAAAAGATGATCAAGTATTTTTCAATGGCCAAGATTATTTTGTGTAATATCCCAAATGGGTTTAACAGTAATAAAAGAACAAATAGACAATAAGCTACAGCAAACGTAAAAATATCATCAAGACACAAGAAATGAAGCCAAAACCAGCTGAGCCATTTTATTAATTTTTTTCGGAAGAGTACAATGGAGGTGCTCAGAAATTTGGCACCTGGGCCTGCACTAGACAGGCTGAAGAACAACTCTCAATCCGGACAAAAACACTGCTAGAATGATGCTCTACGTGGCTCCCTCTATGCGCTACCAGTGTTGGAAACTGCTAATGTAATATTTTCAATTAACGATAGCTAATTGGAAATCTTAATTTTGATTAATTTTGCCTTATATAGTTAAAATATAAATAAAGTGGGTAAAAGGAGAATGTGACTCACTTAGAATAAAACACACTCCCTAAAGTCACCTAGGAGACATAACGTTTGTGGACAAGGTGGGCCAAGGAGGCCAAGTGACAACGAAGGGGGTGACACACTTAGGCAGCGTGGGCCTAGCCAGCGCAGATGAGTTGGCAGCGTGGGCCAAAGAGAGAGAGCGTGGACATGGTGGGGCCAAGGAGAGAGTGAGGCTCACCAAAGATAAATAGAGGGGAGGCTACCTCATTTCTCTCATTGATGATTATGCATTTTGGAGTTTGTCTCTAGATATTGAGCACGCTTGCTGTTTAGCTAGTCTGCACGTACTGTTCAGTACACCGGGTGTCTCCGTGCGGAGATCGCAACCTCAGCCTCGAGAGACTTTGAGTGCTTGCTCGAGTGAGGAGTCCTACCATATTTTGCAGGGAGAGATCGAATCTTCAACCATTGAGGAGCATTCCTTGGAGAGACTGCGCAGTCTTGGAGAGGGAGGACGCAGTTCTAATTGGGGAAGTTTCAGATTGAGGTTATTTTGGTGGATTCAGACCGGAGGATTAGGGAAGGGATCAGCCCTTACCTATTGGAGACATTTTGCAGAGGGAGAGGCCGTATTTTGCAGTGTTGCCTTCAGGGTCAGCGTTTTCCCTTGAGGATAGCGTAGTGCCTCAAAGGAGGTATTTCCGGGGTCAGCCATTCTTGAAAAGCTCTCTGGGCTTTTCTGGGTATTTGGGCATAGAGGTCGTTCCCAGAGTTTCAGCATTTTTCAAGTTGGGGAACAGCCACAAAGACTCGCTTCATTCCAGCAGTTGCAGCAGCACGGCAGCATTTTCCAGCAGCTTGGAGACTACGCAGTTGATAGAGGGAGCAGCCATTCCACACATTGTTCTGAGAGTATTTCTACACTTGCCTTGTGCAAGTCGAGGTGCCATCATTTTGATCACCTTTGTACTTATTTCTTATTTCTCAGTATTAATAAAATGGCTCAGCGTTCTCCATATTGTGTATTTTGTCTCATGGTTTGTCTCTAGTTGCTGTGTACCTTGTTTGTGTGCTTTATATTACTGTTTATTTCCCTTCGGGATATTACAGTGGTATCAGAGCTCATAGACCTGGCTCAGCCTATGGAGCAAGTTGTCTATGACACCGGGAGAGAAGCCATATATTTGCTACAGGGGTAGGAAGTACCGTGACCGAGAGCGTAGGTTGCAAATCACCTACGGAGAGGGTGACTGCGCTCCAGTAGTGGACGCAGAGCAAGAGGAACCGATGGCAGAGGAGAAAGATGCAGGGAAGGAGTTTGGGGACCTGCTCCTCAAGTCAGTACAGGATCTGTCTAAGCGGATAGAGAAGATGGGGCAAAGATTCACAGCAGCAGAGTCCAGACAGCGTGAAACCCCGAGGGGTTTCCACATTAGAGAGGGATCAGGTACGTCCCATCATTTGCAGGAGCACTACGCAGCACAGCATGTGGCATCCCATACACCCCCACGCTCTACGATGCCCACTTTTCTGGCAGCAGATACAGGGGTGGGAGTACAGCAGGAGCAGGAGCCAACCCATATGGGTGATTACTTTGCTGAGTACCAGGCCTATGAACAGGAGTTCAAAGATGCACTCACATTTCACGATTTTGTCTTGCTCAAGCAGGACAGTGGACCCCGCCATCATCACAGGGGGAACAGACATTCACAGGACGAAGATATGCATCGTATTGTGAGCAGGTTTCACTTGCCAACTTTTGACAGTTCGGCAAAGGCATGGGTAGAGAAGCTGGATATATATTCCCAGCTCAACCAAATGGCAGAGACAAAGGCCATCAAGGTGGCAGCGCTGCATTTGGATGGCGAGGCCCAAGATTGGTGGTTTCACGGGATGGTTACACTCGGGCACTCAACAGTGACAACTTATGCCGAGTTCACTCGGAGGTTGATAGAGAGGTTTGATCGGAGGGATCCGGAGGAGCATTTTGTTGAGCTGACGAAGCTCAAGCAAACCGGGAGTCCAGACACATACATCTCAGATTTCCTGAGACTCTCAGTGATGGTGCCAGATTTATCTGCAGCACGGATGATCTACATGTTTATCGACGGGTTAGCAAAGCCTCTTTGGGGTTTGGTCCTGTCCACTAGGCCGCCACCATTCATGATGCAGTTGGCAAGGACCCAAGATGTAGAGGATGCTTTACCCCGGACCAGAGCACCTTACCCTCAGAGAACGGCTTTCCAGCCGAAGGGGAAGGACGTGAGGGTTCTGCCTCCAAAGGAGAACCAGAGCATAGGACCAATAGATGATGAGACCAGGAGGGATCTAAGGAGGAAGAGACTGTGTTTCACCTACCAGGAGCCATGCGCACTAGGACACCGTTGTGTCGTGGGCAAGGCACATTATATTGAGGTCTTCTCCGAGAGCAGTGGAGAAGAAGATGAGTACGACGACATAGGTGCAAGGGGGAGCCATGCAGCACAGAGAGAGGATCATCTGCCGCCTCCACCACCAGGAGCAGGAGGTGCATCTTTCGCACCTACCAGAGGAGCCCTTGCAGCCTTGCGAGGAGTTCCCAAGTATTTGACACTACGTGTCTGAGGTACAATGCGAGGGCAGCGAGTGTCAGTACTAGTAGACAGCGGGGCAACCCACAACTTCATTGATGCACAGTGGGTAGAGCGGAGAGGCATTCCAACGGAGAGTTTTGACGGGTTTTTAGTGTTGGTTCCAGGGGACTAGACCATGCAGTGTGCCAGATACGTTCCAGCGTTGGTAGTGACGATGGGCACTTACACACTGACCGACCACTTCTTCGTGGTGAACATTCCGGACACCAATGTGATATTGGGAGTACAGTGGCTGATCACTCTAGGAAAGGTCACCACAGACTGAGAGACTTTGGAGATGGAGTGGGATGATAAGAAGACAGGGAAGCACGAGAAGATACGGGGCATGCATACTTATCCACCTCAGACAGTCTCAGCTCACCGGATGGAGGCAAACTTCTGGAAGGGAGATATAGAGTGGGCAGTAGAGCTGTGTGCTTCAGAGGCAGGATCTACAAGGCAGGTCGTGCACCCAGAGGTGCAGACCCTTCTTGACAGGTATGCTACGGTATTTGGGGAGATACCGCCAAGACAGCCACCGGATCGGGGATTTGAGCACACTATCGAGTTGGAGCAGGGCATACAGGCCGTCATCACCACACCCTATAGGCACCCCAAGGCCTATCGGAACGAAATTGAGCGGGCTATCCATGAGTTGCTAGCTCTTGGACACATTCGGCCTAGCACCAGACCTTTCGCTTCTTCAGTAGTACTGGTGAAGAAGAAGGACGACACATTGAGGATGTGCATTGACTACAGGGCCCTGAACAAGAAGACAATGAAGAACAGGTACCCTATCCCACGGATTGACGAGCTGATGGATGAGTTGAGGGGGGCACAGTTCTTCTCGAAGATTGACTTGACATCCGGGTACCACCAGATCCACGTGAGGGAGTAGGACATTCCCAAGACCGCTTTCAGATGTCACTATGGCCATTTCGAGTTTTTGGTGATGCCCTTTGGGCTAACCAATGCACCGGCCACCTTCCAATCATGTATAAACCACATCTTCCGCAGTCATCTGAGGAAGTGTGTACTGGTGTTCTTTGACGACATATTGATATACAGCAGGACATGGGAGGAGCATCTCCAGCACATAGAGGCAATATTGCGTATTTTGGAGGAGCAACAGTTTTATGCTAAGCTCTCCAAGTGCGAGTTCGGGTTGACAGAGATGCTCTATTTGGGGCACATCATCGGAGTGGACGAAGTGAGGGTCCACGAGGAGAAGATCAGGGCCATCAGGGATTGGCCGAAGCCGAAGAACGTGACGGAACTTCGAGGGATTGTGGGTATCTACACCTACTACAGGAAGTTCGTCAAGGGATTTTCCCAACTTGCTACACCCCTTACAGATCTGACCAAAAAGGGGGCATTCAATTGGACGGATACAGCACAGAGGGCTTTTGACAGGCTCAAGGAGGTGATGAGCAACTGTCCGGTGTTAGCATTGTCAGACTTCACGCAGCCCTTTGTTTTGGAGTGTGACGCGTTGGGAGTGGGGATAGGCACGGTTTTGATGCAGGGAGGCCACCCCATAGCTTTTGAGAGCCGGAAGCTCCTACCACATGAGCAGTTGTATGCCATATACGACAAGGAGATGTTGGCCATCATGCATGCATTGGCCAAATTCCGGCAGTACCTGGTGGGCAACAGGTTCAGGGTGAGGACAGACCACAATAGCCTCAGATTTTTCTTAGAGCAGAAACAGTTGCAGGAGAGGCAGCAGAAGTGGGTTAGTAAGATCCAAGCTTACGATTTTGACATAGAGTATGTCAAGGGGAAGAACAACGTGGTGGTTGATGCACTCTCACGCAGACCAGCAGCATTGTCCCTGATGAGTTTAAACACAGATTGGAGGGCTCGGTTGTTGGTGGAGTACTCCAAGGACCATTTTGCCTGCGAGATTTTGGATGGGCAGGTGATGGATGACAGGTACAGGGTGATGGATGAGATCATCTATTACAGGGAAAGGATCTTCTTGACTGAGGGCTCTCAGCTCAAGAAGAAGATATTGCAGGCTTCTTACAATTCACCACTATCAGGCCATCAGGGGTTTACCAAAACCTACAGGGCCATCAGGGAGAGATTCTCGTGGAAGGGCCTCAAGGAGGACGTACTCCAGCATGTCAAGGAGTGCGAGGTTTGCCAGCGCAACAAGGGGGAGATGAACCATCCGGCAAGTTTATTGCAGCCTCTTCCCATACCAGAAGGGAAATGGGAGAGCATTTCGATGGACTTCATCACAGGGTTGCCCACGGTGCAAGGCAAGGACTGCATATTTGTAGTCATTGATCGACTGACAAAGTATGCTCACTTCTTTGCTATATCCGCACATTACACAGCAGCACAGGTGGCGGAGCTATTCTTTCGAGACATTTTCAGGTTGCATGGTCTCCCAAAGACCATCGTCAGTGACAGGGACAGCCGCTTCATGGGCGGATTTTGGCAGGAGCTCTTCCGCTTGGTGGGCACAGAGTTGACACCAAGCACTAGCTACCATCCTCAGATAGACGGACATACCGAGATAGTGAACAAGTGGCTGGAGGGCTACTTGCGCCACTATGTCAGTGGGTGGCAGAGGGCTTGGTTGAAGTGGCTGCACTTAGGGGAGTACTGTTACAACAACACTCATCACATGTCTATCGGTATGTCTCCATTTTATGCATTTTATGGATATCATGCTCTTTCTTTTGTTGACATGATGTTTGGTGCCAGCAAGGCTCCTAGAGCCAAGGATTGGATCCAAGAGAGTCAGGACATTCTCCGAGCTCTCAAGGACAACATGGCTACAGCACAGAACCAGCAAAAGCTGTATGCAAACAGGGGTCGGGTAGAGAGGCATTTTGAGGTAGGGGATTTGGTCTACCTATGCTTACAGCCATACCGGCAATCCATGCTGAAGCAGAAGGGGGCTGAGAAGCTCAAGCCACGCTTCTACGATCCATACAGGGTGATACGCAGAGTAGGACAGGTTGCTTATAGTTGGAGCTACCTCAGGGCAGCAAGATTCATAATATCTTTCACGTATCATGCCTGAAAAAGGCACTGGGTCAGCAGGTGATGGTAACAGAGGAGCTTCCACCTACAGACGATGAGGGGCACTTGGTGCTACAACTGGAGGCCATTATTGACACCAGGGAGAGACAGCTGCGGAGCAGGACAGTCTGGGAGTTCCTAGTGAGGTGGAGAAATTTTCCAGATGAGGATGCCACTTGGGAGAGTGAGAAGATCTTACAACATCCATCATTACAGTTGCTTAAGGACAAGCAACATTTTGCCGAGGGAGACTGTAATATTCCCAATTAGCGATAGCTAATTGGAAATATTAATTTTGCCTTATATAGTTAAAATATAAATAAAGTGGGTAAAAGGAGAATGTGACTCACTTAGAATAAAACACACTCCCTAAAGTCACATAGGAGACATAACGTTGCGGACAAGGTGGGCCAAGGGGGCCAAGTGACAACGAGGGTAACAAACTTAGGTAACGTGGGCCTAGCCAGCGCAGATGAGTTGGTAGCGTGGGCCAAAGAGAGACAGCGTGGACATGGTGGGGCCAAGGAGAGAGGGAGGCTCACCAAAGATAAATAGAGGGGAGGCTAACTCATTTCTCTCATTGATGATTATGCATTTTGGAGTTTGTCTCTAGATATTGAGCACGCTTGCTATTTAGCTAGTCTGCACGTACTGTTCAGTACACCAGGTGTTTCCATGCGGAGATCCCAACCTTAGCCCCGGGAGACTTCGGGTGCTTGCTCGGGTGAGGAGTCCTACCATATTTTGCAGGGAGAGATCGAAGCTTCAACCATTGAGGAGCATTCCTTGGAGAGACTGCGCAGTCTTGGAGAGGGAGGACGCAGTTCTAGTTGGGGAAGTTCCGGATTGAGGTTATTTCGGTGGATTCAGACCGGAGGATTAGGGAAGGGATAACCCTTACCTATTGGAGACATTTTGCAGAGGGAGAGGCCGTATTTTGCAGTGTTGCTTTCAGGGTCAGCGTTTTCCCTTGAGGATAGCGTAGTGCCTCAAAGGAGGTATTTTTGGGGTCAGCCATTCCTGAAAAGCTCTCTGGGATTTTCTGGGTATTGGGAGTAGAGGTTGCTCCCAGAGTTTCAGCATTTTTCGAGTTGGAGAACAGCCCCAAAGACTCGCTTCATTCCAGCAGTTGCAGCAACACGGCAGCATTTTCCAGCAGCTTGGAGACTACGCAGTTGACAGAGGGAGCAACCATTCCACACATTGTTCTGAGAGTATTTCTACACTTGCCTTGTGCAAGTCGAGGTGCCATCATTCTGATCACCTTTGTACTTATTTCTTATTTCTCAATATTAATAAAATGGCTCAGCGTTCTCCATATTGTGTATTTTGTCTCATGGTTTTTCTCTAGTTGTTGTGTACCTTGTTTGTGTGCTTTATATTACTGTTTATTTCCCTTCGAGATATTACAGTTGGGTGGAATCGGACATGGTTTGGGCCTGCTCCCGTACTCATAAGACCCACAAAAACCCGCGAAGGGTTTCCAGAAATTCCGACCCTGGAAAATGGCCCCCTTGGGCTTGGCACGCTGCTCTAGTGGGGAAATCAGTCTCCTGGCTAGAACTGCTGGAACGTGTCTCCAAAACTCTACCCAAATCCCTGGTAGGAGGTGGCTAGCCTCCCCTCCAAATCCTACAAATGAAACTGCACTACTTTTCCACTTCCTGACACTTCCTCTCTACTGGATTGCGCAATCATTACACAGTCTAGACTGCCTCTGCGCTGTCCTGAAGGGTCTGCGTGTGGCTGTGATGTTTCTCTGCAAGCTCTTCACAAATCTAAATGGTGATCCTCTCCTGAGCGGGCACTCGAATTCCCCTGAGGCAGAGGTTGAGATCTCCGCTAGAAAATCTGTGCTAAACAGCACTGCATACTTGGCTAAACAACTCAAGCGTGCTTAAGTCAGTCAAGACAGAAAATCAGATAGATGAATGAATGAGGAATGAGTTGCTCTCATTCCCTTTTGTCAAAAGTGGGCCTCCAACGTTCTCTTGGGCCCACAAGGACTATGATGCGTCTCCCACGCAGCCACCTAGGAAGCTACCTCCATAAGTTGGGTGGCCACATGGACCCCACTTCAGCCGCAATATTTGCCTTTAGAGACAATAGGGAAGCACTTTAACTGCTTAGTTTTATTTGTGGGTCCCCTTACCTACTTTATTTCTGCTTAACATTAGAAAAGGAGAGAGGTGGTGTGATAGAACTCCCCTACCTTTTCCATTTGGCTTGGTACATAGCTTATAGACGCTAGTGAGAGAGAGAGAGGTTACCAACTTTATAGAGTTAATAAGTGTTATGGCACACAGAGAGTTGGCTTTGTAAGTCTTACGGCACCAATCTCGGTGAAAGCAGTTCTAGCGTGGATTTTTGGGCGGTGAAGAAAGCACATTCCTTTTAGCCATAAACTTTCAGGAATAACCAAAATTAATATTCCAATTAGCTGACTGCTAATTTGGAATATTACAGTCCTCCCCGCCAAAATGTTGCTTGTCCTCAAGCAACTGCAAAGATGGATCTTGAAGGATCTTCTCCCCCTCCCAAGTGGCATCCTCATCTGGAAGGTTCCTCCATCTAATCAGGTACTCCTCCACCACCCTGCTCCTCAAGTGTCTCTCCCTGGTATCTAAGATGGCCTCAAGTTGTAGCACTAGACGTCCCTCATCATCTGTAGGAGGGAGCTCCGTAGCTGCTATCACCTGCTGTCCCAAAGCCTTTTCCAACCAGGACACATGGAAGATGTTGTGAATCCAGCTCCCATGTGGCAACTCAAGCTCATATGCCACCTCTCCAACCCGTTGGACAACTCTATACGGCCTATAGAAACGAGGCTTTAGCTTCTCAGCTCCTTTCTGCTTCGCGGACTGCTCAAGCCTAGTCAACTCCCAAAACTACTCCTCAGGGTCCTTCCTCTTGAACTGCTCTAGTACCCTCCTAGTAAACTCATCATACATTGTGACCCCTATGTGCCCCAGTGTGTTCAGGCAATGGAACCGGCAATCATGAGCTTCCTCTTCCAGATGCAGCGTGGCAATCTTGATTGCCTCTCCTTCGCTCATCTGGTTCAGCTAGAAATAAACATCCAGCTTCTCGACACATGCCTTGGCCAAGCTCTTAGAGGAGCCATCAAAAGTAGGGAGAAACAACCTCCCCATGGTTTTGATTTGGGGTAGCATCAAATGTTCTCTAAGTCTCAAATTTTGTGGAGAGGCTTAGACACATGTATTCCAGATAACCCAAAAATTGTTTGGGGAAATTCCACCCAGAGACGGTTTTATTTAATAAATTAATTATTTTTAATAAGACCCTAAGTCTAAACTTAGGAAATTAAAATAACTAATGGGTATTAATCTAAACTGTGGGTGTAACTTCTAGAACTAGAAGAAGACGAGGATCAAGCCAAAATGATCTTAGCCATTAATTAGCTTCTAATCTGGGCCGTTGAATGTCAATGAGAAGATTATTTAAGGCTTGAGGGCCATTTGGAAACACACCGAGAGTTGATCAGTCAAATCGAATTGTTGAAGCCAGAGCAGCACAGTGCTTTCGTAGTGATCACGCAGAGAGGGGCAGAGACAATTTTGGTCGAAGGATCTTCTCTGGAGCCAAGAATACTCAACAGAGAGGCAGAGGAGGCTGTGCGGCGTGCAGACAGGGTGACACAGGGCCACGAAGGCTACACGCAAAGGCAGCGTAGCATTTCCAAGCACAAGTCCGAGATTTTGCTAGGAGATCGAGATTTTGAGCCGGGAGAGCTAAACTTGAGGCTCCTGAGAGCAGATCAATCCAACAGAGGAGGTGACGCAGTCTCCAAGAGTCCCCCACACCGGCCCACGTAACTACTGCGCAGAGGGTGTCGGGAGGACGTTGTTTCAGCTACTGGATTAACTGGGATTTGTAGTGTAGAGTGAGGTAAACTCACTATTTTTCTCTATCGAATGATATCCTCTGTACTGGATAGCCAGCAAGGCATCCTGTAATATCCCCTTTCGGGGATATCTCTCAAACACAGTCAACTCTAAACCAGAGATGGACTGGAGGGGCGTTTACCAAATATTTCACCTCTGAAAAGAGGTTGAGATCTGGAGGCTACCTGGCCCTCACCAGACTCCGTCTATAGAGTATGGGCAAAACACAACAGATGGTATAGCAACGGGAATGTCTCAAAAGGGAAAATAAGCAGTGATGCGGATCATACAACAATACATGAAATGCTAGAAACAGTATATGCAACAAATACACATAAAATAGAGAGAATACTGAGCCATCTTATTATACTGAGAAATAGCAATGAGTACAAGAGGTGGTCAGAGTGATGGCACCTCGACTTGCACCAGGCAAGTGTAGGAATACTCTCAGAATAACGATGGAATGGCTGCTCTCTAATCTGCATCCAAGCTACTGGAAACTGCCGTGTAGCTGCTACTGCTGGAACAAGATGAGTATTTGGGGCTACTCCCCTACCCGGAATAAGCTCAAACTCTGGAATCAGCCTCTACTCACAAAACCCAGAAAAGCCCAAAGAGCATTTCTGGAATGGACAACCTCCGAAAATACCTCCCTTAAGGATCTAAGCTATCCTCCTAAGGGCCACGCTGAGACTGAATGGAATCCTCCAAAATATGACCTCTCGCTCAACCAAAAATCTCCAATAGGCAAGGGTTGTCCCCCTGCTCAATCTCCTGACCAAAATCCTCCAAAAGAATGCCACATCGGAGCTCCCTCAATATGGACTGCGTCCTCCCTCTCAAGATTGCGTAGTCAATAGATGCAATGCTCCTCCACAAATGCTACAACTCGATCCTCCCGCAAAATACTGATGGGAATGCCTCACCCGAGCAAGCACTCGAAGTCTCCCGGGGCTGAGGGTGAGATCTTCGAACGGAGACACTCAATGCACTAACAGTGCTGCAGACAAGCTAAACAGCTAGCGTGCCCAAAGTCGTAGTGACCAGCTCAATATGCATAAACTTGAATGAGGAAATGAGGAGGCTCTCCTCCTTTTTATAACAATGGGCCTCTCTCAACCCTAGGCCCCACCATCTCCTATGTAGCCTCCATTTGGCCCACCTTGCCAACTAAACTGCGCTGTCATGGCCCACGTGGTCTAAGTGGGTCCCCCTCTACGTGGTTTCTTGGCCCCCCTTAGGCCACTTAAGTCACAACGTTGAGTCTACTAGGGAGTGCACTTTATTTTAGTGAGTTATGTCCCCCTCTCACTCACTTTATTTATATTTCTAACTATAGAAGGCAAAATTGATCGAAGTTAATATTTCCAATTAGCTATCACTAATTGGGAATATTACACATCCAGAGATTGTATTTAGAAATAACTATTTCTTAATAATAAAACCCTCAGATCTGTTGCACCGGTTTTCCTGCATTGGGTTTTTCCGGGGACGTTTTTCCAAAAACAACGGTGTCCCGTGTGATGTTTTTCTTTATTGCTTATTTTCTTGTTTCAGCGTATTTAATTAAGTGAAGGTTGCAGTAGTAATTTTCTTCAGTATTTTTAGTAGAACATTGAAAATAACTTGTCAATTTAATAACAAGTAGGTGAAGTAATTTCAGTTGGCTGTAGTAGGATTCCGGACTTAGAATTTTCACATGGTATCAGAGCATTGCAAGTAAAAAAAGAAGTGCAGAGTAAGCACTGAGTAGGACGTCGAATAGATGCAGGAGGCAACAGTTCGAATCCACAGAGGGATGACGCAGTCCAGGCTACAAGGGCTGAATTTTCGAGGAAAGTCTCTCTCTGAGTGAGTCGACAGAGAGGAAGGGCTTCCAGATCGAAGTTTTGTCATGGAAAAGGGAGCAGCACAGAGCCTCAACGTTAGTTTTGGTGGGACGCATTTTTCTGTAGGCAAATCCTCTTTTGTTGGGAAAAAAGTCGTCAGAAGGAACAAAAGAAGCACAGTGAGGGAATTTTCTTCCTCAGGGAATTCTTAGCCGGGGAATTCTATTTTTTCAAGATCTAAGCAGCAGATCTGGGTGGCTGATTTACCACCTCCAGCAAGGAGTGCGTAAGCTAGTCCAACATTGCATAGAGGAGAAAGAGAGGGGGAAGACTCGACATTTTCTTGACAGAAGAAATCGCACTCACGGGCTTAGAGATTAGGATCAATTGGAGGGAGCCTCCAACAATGTAATCTGGAAGGCAAGAATTTCATGCCTTCCTAATGAATATGATCTCAAGCTTTTCGTGGAGAGTGCGGTAACTGTGCCTACAGACCCAGATTCGTTGAAAAGTATAGAGCTGATATGGCAAAGGCCAAGAGACTGCTCCTAGATAGAGTAAAGGATCGCATAGTGTCCCACAACATAGCCAGCAGGGACACAACTAGGCGGATGTGGGAAGCCTTAGCATCGCTATACAAAGGATCTTCCGAGCAGCAGAAGATGTACTTAGAGAAAAAACTGCGACAGACACAAATGCAGAAAGGGGAGCATATGGATCCGTTTCTCTCGAGACTTCAGGATACTCGTGATCAGCTAGTAGCCATGGGGTCCACACCTCAGTCTACTGCAATGATAAGGTTGGCCCTCAACGTAGTCACAGAGGAATCACAAGTCTTCGTCCAGAGTATTCTGGGCAGAGAAAGATTGCCGCGCTAGGAGGAGATGTGGGCTGCTCTTCAGCAAGAAGAGCTAAGGAGGGACCAAGTCAAGTGTAAACTTGATGGCAGCAGCAGCAGTGGGTCAAAGAAAAAGGAGGAGGAGAATGCATCCCTTGCATCTAAAGGACAGCAAGAGCAGCGGAGATGGAAGAAGAGTGTCTCAAAGATAAAATTCTTCAAGTGTGGTGAACTTGGTCACTACGCAGTGAAGTGTCTTCTAAAGAAAAAGGATAAGGATGAGAAGCATGATCCGAAGGCTGCGTCCCCAAAGATCTAAGAAGATGAGTATGCCATGAGTGCCCACGCATCTCTAGGAGGGAGGTGGGGAGACATTGAACTATAAGTTCGCAAGAACTTCAGTTGGGCAGGATCCTTGAGTCCACCTCTTGGATCATGACCTTGGTACGGGAGCCCAAGATCAGTAGTAGCAGGCTGGAGGAGTTTCAGTTGGTGTAAAGGAGTGTTAGAACGACAAATGCAGTGGCTAAAGCACTGAATCTGAGCAACGCAGTGCAGAGTTGCAGCAGTGCGGAGAGGCACAATGCAGTAGCTGCAGCAACGCAATGGTTCAAAGGGACAGCGTGGGATTAGCAGCAGTCATAGCTTCAACATCGAGATGCATATATACTTAACCCTTGTTCAGATTTTGGATTTTTTCCAGTTGCTTCTCTCAACAACTGAGTTGCAGTGCAGAGATAACAGTGGCAGTGCTAGCAGCAACACAGATGTAGCACTTGAAAGGGAGTTGTAGTACGGATATAGTGTTGGCAGTGGTAGTGTCAACAGCAGTACAGTTACAGCAACAGCACAGTATTTGGTGGGCATCATGTCAGACATCAGCAGCGCAGAGGGAGATGCTTCAGAGTCAGAGCAATATGCAGCAAGGTAGAGCACATTCCTCGCTAAGAGGGAGTGTTGATTTGGGGTAGCATCGGATGTGCTCTTAAGTCTCAAATTTTTTGGAGAGGCTTAGACACATGTATTCCAGACAACCCAGAAATCGTTTGGAGAAATTCCACCTAGAGACAGTTTTATTTAATAAATTAATTATTTTTTATGAGACCCTAAGTCTAAACTTAGAAAATTAAAATAATTAAAGGGTATTAATCTAAACTGTGGGTGTAACTTCTAGAAGAAGACGGGGATCACACCAAATGATCTTAGCCATTGATTAGCTTCTAATTTGGGTCGTTGAATGTCAACGAGAAGATTATTTAAGGAAGGTTTGAGGGTCATTTGGAAACACACCGAGAATTGATCCTTTAGATTGAATTGTTGAAGCTAGAGCAACGTAGTGATTTCATAGTGATCACGCAGAGAGAGGCAGAGATAGCTTTGGTCGGAGGATCTTCTCTGGAGCCAAGAATACTCAGCAGAGAGGCAAAGAGATATGCAGAGGAGGCAACGCAGTGCCCGGAGAGGGTGACACAGGGCCACGAAGGCCACACGCAGAGGCAGCGCAACATTTCCAAGCAGAAGTCCAAGATTTTGCTGGGAGACTGAGATTTTGAGCCGGGAGGGCTAGACTTGAGGCTCCTGAGAGAAGATCGATCCAGTAGAGGAGGTGATGCAGTCTCCCAATGTCCCCCATGCAGGCCCACATAACTACTGCACAAAGCCAACGCAGAGGCTGCCGGGAGGATGTTGTTTCAGCTACCGGATCAGTCGGGACTTGCAGTGTAGAGTGAGATAAACTCACTAATTTTCTTTGTCCAGCGATATTCTCTGTAATGGATAGCCAGCAAGGCATCCAGAGATTGCATTCAGAAATAACTGTTGCTTAATTATAAAACCCTCAGATTTGTTGCAACGATTTTCCTGCATTGGGTTTTTCCGGGGACGTTTGTCCAAAAACAACGATGTCCTTTGTGATGTTTTTCTTTATTGCTCAATTTCTTGTTTCGGCATATTTAATTAAGTGAAGGTTGCAGTAGTAATTTGCTTCGGTATTTTCAATAGAACACTGTAAATAACTTGCCAGTTTAATAACAAGTAGGTAAAGTAATTTCAGGTTGCTGCATTAGGATTCCGGACTTGGAATTTTCACACATGGTACGTTGTAAAGCTTGCATGTAGCCTCCGCCACTTTGTCCCCCGGGTTTGTTGCTGCCCTTCCGCTGACAAAAATCTTTGAAAGTAATGGCCCTCCCAAACTCTGGGCCATAGGGTTGGTACTCCAGGAAGTACTCTCCATAGTGTGCTTCCTCCTGCTCCTATTGTCCTCCCGCTCCTGAAACTAGGAACATAGGAATGGTAGACCATGGGGTTGTGTATGGTATGGTAGGCATATTGGGGCTAAGTGATGTCTAGTGTTGCGAGGTGCTGGATCCTTCTCCCATGTGGAAATCCCCTTGGATTTCCTTACCTTGGCTACCATTTTATTCCGGTGACCCATCTCCTCAGTGTTCTTCGAAAGGTCCCGCACTGCCTTCAATAGGAGGTGAGCAAAATCCTCCTCCTTTCTCTTCTTCTCCCTTTCTACATCCCCCATTCTTGTCTCCACAACCTTTGATTCAATGGTCACAGGGTCTGGAGTGACTTCTAACTCTCTTTCCCTACTCATGTACCTCTGCCTCCGGTATGTCACGTTCTGTTTGTCTTCCGGTGTCATAGACTGCGCTGCTCCCACAGGCTGAGCCAAGTCTATGAGCTCTGATACCACTGTAATATCCTTAAGGACAATTTACAACAAATAACAAGCATAAATAGACATAAAAATGTACAAAAAATAAAAACACATATCAAAACACCATTTAACCATGAAAATGGCGTTGCTGAGCCATTTTATTAATATGAGAAGGTGTAAAAATTAGGTGTTGGAAGGAATGCACCTGGGCTTGCTCAAGGCAAGCCAGAGAAGCCCAAAATATGATGTTGGACACCCTCTATCTCTCTACTCTACGTGGTTGTAGCTCTGCACTGGAAATGCCCAGACATGGTGTTGCTTCCTAGAATGATCTGCTGCTAGGGCCTGCTACACTGTTCAAAAAATTCCGGGAAATTGATCTCGACCTTTACTCCACAAACCCAGAATAACCCACAAAGGGTTTGGGCCTTGGCCAAAGCTTGACCCCTGAAATTGGCCCTCTTGGGCTTCGATGCCTCTACTGCTGGGCAATTCGGTCCTCCTAAATATTTTGCTGTTGGATGCCACCAAAATGCCTGAAATCCCTGTTAAAAGGCTTCCCAAACCTTCCCACCAAATCTCCTCCAAAAACTCCCTTCACTCCTTAACTCCCGGAGTGACTCCCTCAAGTGACTACACAGCCTCTGCACTGTTGTGATTGCCTCTGCGTTGCTGAAGAGGTCTTTGCACTGAGGTATGGGCTTTCTGCCGCTGAACTGAATCGGACCAAGATGGAACACCTTCCTTGGGCTGGCACTCGAAGTCCACTGAAGCAAAGGCTGGGATCTCCACTCGGAAACACCCGTGCGCTGAACAGTACATGCAGAATTGGCTCATTGCTCAAGCATGCTCTGTCAATAGTCAATTTCTGAAAAGATGAATGAATGAATAAAATGAGCCCACCATGCTGATTTTGTCCAAGTGCCTCCAACGTTCTTGTGGGCCCTATGTGTACCTCCAGCCTCCATTCCACTCCAATGACTGTGTAGGCTCCATGTGGGCCGCAGTTTCCTCCAAATGGACCCCATTCTCCACTAAAGCCGCAATATTTGGCCCCAAGCTAATGTTTTGGGGCTCATAGATGCCTAAGTCTAATTTTGGGCCTCCAAACCCACTTCTCCTAAGTCAAAATCATAATAGTAGCAAAATTGGCAAAAATTAATATTTCTACTTAGCAGAATTGCTAAGCAGGAATATTACAGTATGTTTATTTTGGTTACATGTTCATGATTTTGCTTTGTTTATCACTTAATATTTCCACTAGGAATATTACATTGATATTTACAAGATAAAATGAGCACAAACAACTATTGAAGAAAGTGATTATCAAATTTAGTATAATATTCTCAAATTCATCCAAACTTCTGTTAAGCAGAAACCCAGATGTATAAGTTTGTATCTCTTTCTAGTAAAAATGCATTTGAATCTCCACTACTTGCAAAATACCTATCTATGAAGTAGAGTAATCAATGCTCATCAAACTTTCATTACCTCTTAATTTTCTTGAAAATGCCAATCTTATATTGAAAAGAATAAAGGAGTTGAAAATTATTTCTATATGCTGTGATTGAGTTGATATTTACCTCATGAAAAAGCTTTGCAGCGTATAGAGTAGATAATGGTGTTTGCTCTGCGGTTTTCAGCACAACAGTATTTCCACAAGCGAGTGCAGGGCCAATTTTCCATGCAAACATAGGAATGGGGAAATTCCAAGGAACAATTTGTCCTGCCACTCCAATAGGTTCATGTAAGGTGTGGACATTATAAGGTCCGTCTGCTGGAACTGTTAATCCATGGATCTTATCAGCCCAACCTGTAATGCATAAAAAAATGCTAAATATTTAATCACGAAATAAAGCATATTAATATTGAGTCTGATTACAGGATATGAGAGTCTAATGATTCATGGTTACGCATAGACTAGACACAACTTCAATCTAAACAAATCATTTTTTGAAGGAGAGTGAATAAAAGAGGTATAAAAATTATCTATCCAATCTCCACTTTTTAGATATAGATGAATTCAATAAACATATACTGAAAAGGAAACAAAAAAGAACAAGTACACAAGGAATTTAACCTGCATAGTATCTCATTATCCTTGCCAATACTGGTATATCAATATGGCGTGCTTGCTCAATAGGTTTCCCACCGTCCCATGCTTCTAGATATGTAAGTTCATCACTGTGCTTTTCTGCTAGATCTGCAAAGCGGTACATTATACATGACCTCTCCTGAAACAACGATGTTGTGAATGTTAGAAGAGACCAAACTGGTTTTGAATTACAGCTCAAAATTCTGCATGTCGGACATATTTGGCTGGCAGTAAATTAAAAGAAATGATAGGAAGTGACCTGGCTTAATAAAAATTCATGCAGAAAAATTAAACCAGACAAATTTAGCTTTAAAAAAATGAATTTATTTCATTGACTTTAGTTTCTTGTGGTATTATTTAGAATTCATGTGCCATAAGCGAATATTCTGATTCAATGTTTTGGAATACAATGTAAGATAATGCAGGCGACAATGTAGCTTAAACATTAAATAGGAATTGGACATAATATGTTTTTCATGTCTACATTCATATAAGTTTGATGTAATTTTTCTTATCAATATGGAAGTTCTGTCTGGCAGTTGCACTTTAGTTTGACCATCAAGCAGATTGACTCAACCATCGTATCACTTCTCCCAACCATTGCCCACTATCACGTGTTCACAATTATCCCACCAGGCATGCATACCTGCAAACAAGCTTCCAAGTTCCTCATAGATATGAATGAAAGCATGAACTGTAATCAGATTGAGATAAAAGAAGCACGTCTGCTTCGTGAAGACGATGAGACAATGAATCACAGGAGGATATTAAGCAGGTCCATGCCAGTTTCCATGTGTTCAGTTTCCCAAGAAGATTTGGAAAGACAGTGCCAATAACAGATTTCAGAGGCATGTAAACAGGCCAAGAGATTGAAAACATAATGGTGTGTCTTTGGGAGGATGAAGAGCATCATGAGTGATAGAAGCATGAACCCTGTGGGTCTCTCAGACAAATAGCATTATTGTGCAAGAGTGTAATGTCCCTTTTCGATTAATAGCTACTAAAGGTTGACTTAGTAGCCTATCTGATTCCTGTAGGCTATAGTCGAAATAAGGCAATCAATTAATTTAATTATTTAATGTCATTTCTAAGGTGATGTTGAGTAATTAAATTAAAAGGGGTGTTATTTTATGAACCATGGTATTTTTGATGACCAATAGTATTCCAATGATAAAATTATAAAAAGAAAATTAGAGTTCACTAAGGGTATGAACTGGTTATTTGTGACTCTGATTTGGAGAACTCTTGTAGCTTGATGTGCAGAGCTGAAACCCTCTAGGAATCAGGTTCGATGGTGAGACTAATCAACCCTGGCACTTTAAGATTGACTTTGGTGGTGAAACATTTCAACCCTAGCTGATCCAAAGGAAGAATCACTCATATTCTTCATAGGGATTAATGAGAAGAAGAAGACTGATTTTGCTAGAGGTCGTGAAGCTTGGAGACAGAGCCAATTTATCCATTGTAACACTTCCAGGGTTTTTCTAGGCAGGCTGAATTCATCTTGAGGAGGTCAAATTAATTGTGGTAGGCCGAACTCTATCTGGGTAGTTGAATATCTTGTGGAGGCCAAAATGTAATATACCCCATTCGCAATAGCTAATTGGAAATATTAATTTTTGACTACTTTATTTTAATAAAGTTAAGTTAGAAATAAAGTGGTTGAAAGGGACACTTAACTCACGTGTAGGGTAAAAAGCATTTCCTAAAGTCACTTGGAGACATGATTATTTGGCAGTGTGGGGACTAGAGGACGAAGTGGCAGCATGAAGGAGGTGTCAGCGTGGGCAGCGTGGGCCCATGACAGCGCAGAGCTAGAGGGACAGCGTGGTTTAAGGGGACAGCGCAGTTTTGGTGGGGCCTAGGCGAGAGCAAGGCTCTCGAAGCATAAAAAGGGAGAGAGGCTCCTCATTTGCTCATTCTATTATGCATCTATGATATTTGTCTTTTGAAATTGAGCATGCTTTTGCTGTTGAGCAAAGTCTGCAAGTGTTGTTCAGCACATCGGGTGTCTCCGTGCGGAGATCCCAACCTTAGCCCCGGGGGACTTCAAGTCCCTTCTCGGGTGAGGAGTTCTACCTTTGCTTTTCTGGAGAGAGTTGGAGCAGCCACAACTGGGATCATTCACTTGCTTGGACAGCGCAGTCAGTGAGAGGGATCACGCAATCTTTGGAGGAGGAGGTTCCGGATTGAGGGTTTATTAGGGAATTCAACCCGAGAGAGTTGGAAAGGGGTTAGCACTTCCCTATTCCATCATTTTGGTAGAGTTGGAGGCCAGCTTTTGCAGCAGACCATTCAGGGCCAGCGTTTATCATTGGGATAACATTATACCTCAAGGGAGGTCATTTTCCGAGGTCAGCCATTTCCGAAAAGCTCTCTGGGATTTTCTGGGTATTTGGCAGAGAGCCTATTCCCAAAGTTTCATAATTTTCTGAGGAGGAGAACAACCCCAAAGAGTTAGTCTATTCCAGCAGTAACAGCAGCACCAGCAACTTTGGAGATCACGCAGCCATAGAGGGAGCAGCCATTCCATGATATAGTCTGAAAGTATTTCTACTTGCCTAGTGCAAGCCAAGGTGCCATCATTCTGATCACCTTTGTATTCATTTTATCTTTCAGCACTTAATAAAATGGCTCAGCATTCTCCATGTTTTGTCTTGTTCATATGATATCTCGCTAGTTGTTGTAGTTACTTGTTTATGTGCTTTATATTGTTGTTTATTTCTATTAGGAATATTACACTGGTATCAGAGCTCATAGACTTGGCTCAGCCTGTGGAGCATATTGTCTATGAAACCAGTAGGAAAACTATACATCACTTACCGGGGAAGAAAGTATAAAGACCAAGAGAGGAGGCTAGAGGTCACTTTCGAGGAAGGTGATTGTGTTCCAGAAGTGGACGCAGGAGAGGAGGAATCGATGGCGGAGGAAAGAGATGTCGGGAAGGAGTTCGGGGAACTTCTCCTCAAGTCATTGCAAGAGTTGTCCAGACGGATAGAAGTGATGGGGCAAAAGATCACCACAAAAACTAGACAGTGTGAAACCCCAAGGGGTTTCCATACCGGAGAGGGATCGAGCATATCCCATCATTTGCAGGAGCATCTCACAGTGCAACAGATGGAATCATATACACCCCCACAGGGGCAGGAGCACAGTAGGAGCCGGAACCAGCTCACATGGGGAATTACTTTGCCGAGTATCAGTCCTACGGTCGGGAGTTTGGAGAGGCCCTCACATTCCATGGCTTCGTACAGTCAAGAGGGACAGCAGACCCTACAACCAGAACAGGGGGAACATGCACTTATAGGATGGGGATGTATAGCGCACTGTAGGCAGATTTTACCTACCGACATTTGATGGATCCTCCAAGTGTTCGGCAAAGGCTTGGGTGGAGAAGTTGGATATATATTTCCAGCTCAATCAAATGGCAGAGGCAGAGGCCATCAAGGTGGCAGTGCTGGACCTGGAGGGCGAGGCCCATGATTGGTGGTTCCATGGGATGGCCACGCTGGGGCACTCAAGGGTGACAGCATATGTTGAGTTTACACGGAGGCTTGTAGAGTGGTTTGATCGAAGGGATCCAGAGGAGCACTTTGTTGAGCTGACTAAGCTCAAGCAGACCGAGAGTTCGGACACATACATTTCTGAGTTTTTGAGACTCTCTGTGATGGTACCTGACTTTTCTTCAACCAGGATGATCTACATGTTCATCAATGGATTGGCAGAGCCTCTTCGGGGGTTCGTTAGATCGATGAGGCCGGCTACACTCCATGACGCAGTTGGGAGGACTCAGGACTTGCAGGATGCACTACCCAGGACTAGAGCTCCTTTCCCCCAGAGACCGGCATTTCAGCCGAAGGGGAAGGGCACGAGGGTTCCACCTCCAAAGGGGAACCAGAGTCAAGGGCCTTTGGATGATGAAACCAGGAGAGATCTGAGGGAGAAGAAGCTATGCTTCACATGCTAGGAGCCATGGGCATCAGGACATCGTTGTGCTGCGGGAAAGGCACACTATATCGAGGCTTTCTCCGACAGTGAGGGAGAAGAGGATGAGTACGAGGAGATGGAGGCAAGAGGCAGCAGTACGGTACAGAGAGGAGATCATCCAGCACCTCCACCACCAAGAGCAGCAGGTGCAATGTTTGCACCTACCGGGGGAGTCCTTGCTTCTTTGCGAGGGGTTCCCAAATACTTGACACTGCGCGTCTGAGGTACAGTGCAGGGAAATCGTGTGTCAATATTAGTGAACAGTGGGGATACCCACAATTTTATTGATGAACAGCTAGTAGAGCGATGGAGCATACTGACAAAGAGCTTTGATGGGCTTTCGGTACTGGTTCCAGGTGCCAGAACCATGCAGTGTGCCAGGTATGTGCCAGCCTTGGCAGTGACTACGGGGACTTACACTCTGACAGATCATTTCTTTGTGGTGGACATTCCGGACACCAACGTGATACTGCGAGTGCAGTGGTTGATCACGCTGGGGAAGGTCACTACAGATTGGGAGACCTTGGAGATGGAGTGGACAGACAAGAAGACCGGGAAGCACGAGATGATTCGAGGCATGCACACTTCCCCGTCACAGACAGTTTCAGCACACCGGATGGAGGCAGATTTCCGGAAGGGAGACATAGAGTGGGCAGTGGAGCTGCGTGCTTCGGAGGCAGGGTCTACAGGGCAGGCCGTACACCCAGATGTGCAATCCATCCTAGATAGATATGCCACGGTTTTTGGAGATATACCACCAGGGCAGCCACCAGATCGGAGATTTGAGCACACCATTGAGCTGGAGCAGGGCATCCAAGCAGTGATCACTATACCCTATAGGCATCCTAAGGCCTACCAGGATGAGATTGAGAGCGCCATTCATGAGCTCTTAGCGTTGGGGCACATCCGTCCTAGCACTAGACCATTTTCTTCTTTTGTCGAACTGGTGAAGAAGAAGGATGGCACACTGAAGATGTGCATTGACTATCGAGCTCTCAACAAAAAGACCATGAAGAACCGATACCCCATTCCACAGATAGATGAGTTGATGGATGAGTTGAGGGGATCGAAGTTCTTTTCGAAGATTGATTTGAGATCCGGGTACCACCAGATTCGCGTGAGGGACCAGGATGTTCCCAAGACCGCTTTCAGATGTCAGTACGGTCACTTTGAGTTCTTGGTGATGCCCTTTGGGCTAACCAATGCTCCGGCCACTTTCCAGTCATGCATGAATCACATCTTCCGCAATCACTTGAGGAAGTTTGTGTTGGTGTTTTTTGATGACATCTTGATTTACAGCAGGACATGGGAGGAGCACCTACAGCATATTGAGGCTGTATTGCGCATATTGGAGGGGCAACATTTTTATGCCAAGCTCTCCAAATTCGAGTTTGGGCTGACAGAGATGCTCTACTTGGGGCATATCATTGGTGTGGACGGAGTGAGGGTCCACGAGGAGTAGATCAGGGCCATCAGGAATTGGCCAAAGCCGAAGAATGTGACGAAGCTTCGGGGGTTTGTGGGCATCTGCACCTACTACAGGAAGTTCGTCAAGGGGTTTTCCCAACTTGCTGCACCCCTTACAGACCTTACCAAAAAGGGGGCATTCAGTTGGACTGACATAGTGCAGAGGGCTTTCGACAGGCTCAAGGAGGTGATGAGCAGTTGTCCAGTTTTGGCATTGCCAGATTTCACATAGCCCTTTGTCCTAGAGTGCGATGCATCGGGGGAGGGGATAGGCGCAATCTTGATGCAAGGAGGCCACCCCATAGCTTTCGAGAGCCGAAAGCTATTACCACATGAGAGGTTGTATGCTATATACGACAAGGAGATGTTGGCCATCATGCATGCACTGGCCAAATTTCGGCAGTACCTGGTGGGGAATAGGTTCAAAGTGAGGACTGACCACAACAATCTCTGATTCTTTCTGGAGCAGAAGCAGTTGCAGGAGAGGCAGCAGAAATGGGTCATCAAGATCCAGGCATATGATTTCGACATCGAGTATGTCAAGGGGAAAAACAACGTGGTGGCTGATGTACTTTCACGCAGACTGGCAGCGTTGTCCTTGATGAGCTTAGATACGGACTGGAGGGCTCAGTTGTTGGTAGAGTACTCCAAGGACCATTTTTCCTGTGAGGTAATGGACGGACAAGTTACAGATGACAGGTAGAGGGTGATGGATGAGGTGATATACTTCAGGGACAGGATCTTCTTCACCGGGAGCTCCCAACTCAAGGAGAATATATTACACGCCTCACATCACTCGCCATTATCAAGCCACCAAGGGTTCACCAAGACCTATAGGGCCATCAGAGAGAGGTTCTCATGGAAGGGCCTCAAGGAGGACATACTCCAACATGTCAGGGAGAGTGAAGTATGCCAGCATAATAAGGGGGAGATGAACCATCCGGCGGGTTTACTTCAGCCTCTTCCCATAGCAGAGGGGAAATGTGAGAGAATTTTGATGGATTTCATCACAGGGCTGCCCACTATACAGGGCAAGGATTGCATATTTGTAGCCGTTGACCGGCTGACAAAGTATGCACACTTCGCTATATCAACACGATACACTACAACACAGGTAGCGAAGTTGTTCTTCAAAGATGTTTTCAGATTGCATGGTCTTCCAAAGACCATTGTCAGTGACAAAGATAGCCGCTTCATGGGCGGGTTTTGGAAGGAGTTTTTCCGTTTGGTGGGTACCGAGTTGACCGCGAGCACCAGTTATCACCCACAGACGGATGGGCAGATGGAGATAGTGAACAAGTGGCTGGAAGGCTACTTGCGAAACTATGTCACTGGGCAGCAAAAGGCATGGTTACGATGGTTGCACTTGGGGGAGTACTGTTATAACACCATTTACCATATGTCTATCGGTATGTGTCCATTTTATGCTTTATATGGGTATCATGCTTTATCTTTTGCTATCGTGATGTTTGGTGCTAGCAAGGCCCCCAGGGCCAAGGATTGGATCCAAGAGAGTCAAGATATACTTCGGGCTCTTAAGGATAACTTAGCTACAGCGCAGAATCAACAGAAGTTGTATGTCGACAGGGGACGAGTTGAGAGGCAGTTTGAGGTAGGGGATTTGGTCTACCTACGATTGCAACCATATCGGCAATCCACACTGAAGCAAAAAGGGGCCGAGAAGCTCAAGACCCGCTTTTATGGACCATACAAGGTGGCACGCCAGATCAGGGAGGTTGCATATGAGTTGGAGCTGCCCACCGGTAGCAGAATTCACAATATCTTCCATGTATCATGCCTGAAGAAGGCATTGGGGTAGCAAGTGGCTGCCACTGATGAGCTCCCACCCACAGATGATAAGGGGCATTTAGTGTTGCAGCCAGAGGCCATCATTGACACCAGGGAGAGGCTGCTGCGGAGCAGGACAGTCAGGGAATATCTGGTGAGATGGGGGAACTTACCAGATGAGGATGCCACTTGGGAGAGTGAGAAAATTTTACAGCATCCATCATTGCAGTTGCTTGAGGACAAGCAACGTTTTGGCGGGGAGGAGTGTAATATTCCCAATTAGCAATAGCTAATTGGAAATATTAATTTTTGACTACTTTACTTTAATAAAGTTAAGTTAGAAATAAAGTGGGTGAAAGGGACACTTAACTCACACTTAGGATAAAAAGCATTTCCTAAAGTCACTTAGAGACATGATTATTTGGCAGCGTGGAGCCTAGAGGACGAAGTGGCAGCGTGAAGGAGATGTCAGCGTGGGCAGCGTGGGCCCATGACAGCGCAGAGCTAGAGGGACAGCGTAGCTTAAGGGGTGTAATATCCCCAAATGGGATATTTTCCTAAATTTGCATAAATTAATCTAAACCCTGAATTAGGCCATAAAATCAACATGCATTTTTAACAGAAGATTGCCTTGTAAAATAAACATACAATTTCATGCAAATCCATAACTCCATAACGCAGAAAATAACTCAGCTTTATTATAATATACTGGCATTACATGCTGAAATGAAAGATAGCTGAGATAACTAAAATACAACTGGCCTCAAGTAAATCTGTTGCACTGCTACACTGCAATGGCCTCTAAAACTGACTATTGCACTCTCCCTCTGGCAACAGCTACCACTGAATCCACTGAAGCACCTGTTGAAGATCTGAATTATCCTCACTCCAATATCTCTAAAGCTCTGCGAAACTTCTGAATGAAGTCTCCTCAAAGAGAGTTGGGTTTCCGTCCAACACTCACAAATCACCTGAGGGTTTTCGTCCTGGGGCTACGACTGAAGTAGAGAACCACGTCTCAAACGTCTCATACAAGAAAATGATATGATCCAAAGATATCCCTCAATGGCCTCCTCTCTTTCTTTTATATATCTCTTGGAGCCTTCTAGAGCCTTATTTTAATATTATTTTATTTATGGAACACATTTCCCTCTTATTAAAATATTCCTTTTTAATGTAGGAAAGGGTAAATCGGCTACCACGCCTCCTCCAATCACTGAAACTCATGTCCAACCGTCCCATCATGTAGGTATCCTCATCCCGGTTCTAATGAGCTATTACACTAAGGTGTTCCATCATGTATTCCTCCTGGAATGCCACCTTGAGCGTAATCAGCTAAGTTAAGCCCACAAATAACTCAAATTTCCAAAAGTTGTTGGAATGCACCAGAACGAAAGCCAAACTGCTCGGATGATGGAATATATCAAGCGAATGGCACCCGACTGCTTAGAAACTCCTCAAATATCCTCCAAAAATCCCCTGGTCCCGCTGATGACACCAACCTGTGCCTGTGACCGATCTGCTCCTAACTCTAGAAGTCCATCCTGGCCCTGTCATAGGTGACACCAAAAAAAGGAATATTACAGACCTTCTGCCCCAAGATTGCTCGCCCTCAAGCAATCCAAATATGTGGGCCACCCTATTGGCCTGATGTAACAGAGACCCAATGCCTGGATCCCATACAAACCCCTGCGTGCAGCTATGCACCTGTGTCAAGCCACTCAGAATAGACCCCTGAATGTTGGGATCCCAAACTGATCTCTCCTTGTATCTGTCAACAAACAATCCTCCCAGACCCCAACGCCACCATGGCCAATCATCGCCCAAGTCCCACGGCTCGGACTGCACACTGCCTCTGGCTATAAATGATGCCCCATGAAGTGAAGTCCGCCAACAAGCATCAATGCTCCCTGGCTCCTGCTGTGATGTACCACTAACTATATAAGTTGCCCCACCAACTGCGTACCAACTCATCACCTCTCTCCAATCCCAATCCTGACTCAATCACACTCTGATCCTACTCTCCTAAAATCGGGATGGAATGTTTAAGAAACGACGACCTGTGCCCCACTGCCAGCTGGAATCTGTAACATCTGCTATGTCTAAGGGCCCCTGCTCTGTTGTGCTCCCTACGAAGAAAATCAAACCGTCAAGAGGGTACCAGCTCATGATCTCCCCGCCAATCTATCCTGGAAGAAGAATCCAATGTAGTGTCAATTGCATACAGAATATGCCCAGAGAACTGTCATCTACTCATAATCAACTCACGTTGCTTTGTCCCGTCTGCCAACGAAAGTTGCGTGTAGAAGAAAGCCCCTCTCTCTATAATGGGCAAAAGTGGGCAAGATATGCTGCAAGCCCCATCTATGTACTCCTAGAGAGTGCTACTCCCTGAGGGTACCGCAGCTCTGCTGACTGCAGGTGCACCTATTTGCACCTCATCAATGTGTCGGCCCACAAATGGATGCTCCACCATCTCCAACAGCTCCTCCCACTCCTGATTAGGAATGTCATGCTCTTGTTGTCTACTAGCCCCCTACAGAACCATCCCATCAACCTCCAACACCTCCAGAGGATATGGATCTGGAACTGCTGTCACCGTACTCGATGTCTGTGCATCTGACTGCTCCTCCTCAATGGCTGACCCCAAGGTTAGCCGCATATCCATCATAAACTCAATGTGAGCCTCCATCTGGCTCTCCCCCAAAGGACTATCATGCTTGATGTGCATAGTATCCTCCTCTGCTAACTCATGCTCCATCATATGTTGCTCCGGCTGAATCGTCACAAGTGACTCATCACCCTAAGTATCTCTCATAGAGTTCCCTGACTGCTTACCCTGCACACTGGAATACAGCTCTGGCCTACTATCATCATCTCCGCACGACTGCTCTCTCTCCCCAGAAGCATCCTCGTATGATCCCGTGGACTCACCTAAAGAAGAGTCCTCATCCTGGCATACAAAAGGAATGCCCTCCTGTTCTGCCTCCGCCACATCATCTGCATCACTCAAGCATGAGTGATCAGGCCCCCAAGGTTCTTTGCAAATGAAGAAAAGTCCCTTCCTCCTCAACTCATTTCTGCTGCCTGATCCACCAAACTAGAGCAGCTCCTCCCTGGTCAACTGTCTCCTGAAAAGCTCAATTTTCTGCTCAAATAGCCCTTGGGCTAGCTCACAAGCAGCAGGTGAGACCAATTGCTCTCTCCTCCAAATGCTCAGCAACCTAGTCTGCAACTCCCGGCAAATAGCCTCACTGACTCCCATACATGACGACAAGATGGACTGCACGTGTGCTATGACTATGTCAGAATGATGTCTCCTAATATTGAAGAAGCATTGGAACATCTGCAGAATCAAGCCATCACACTCAAGGTCAAACATGATCTCATAAGTCCGGGTCATGGCCATGACTTCTAAAACCTTAAGCTTCCTCCCAAATGTAGAGCCTGCACAGTTGTCCAAATCCCGAAAGGTTCCTACTATCAATTTGAAACTTCTTTTCATAATGTCATCATTGTAGGGAGGGAAGGGTGCTGTTATCCTCAAAATATCACTGAAACAAGAGGCAACTATAAGCTTGACTCTTTCACTTGGATGTTCCAAGAATCTGACTTGCACCAATGCAAGCATAGATGGCTCCAAGGCCCAATTTAAACTCCAATCAGATTGCTCTATCTTTGGAAGACAGGATTCCATTTTCTCCAACATGGTAAAGTCATTTTCTGATCTTTCGCTCTTTAAGTCCATCCCAAGTGCATAAAGCCAATTTCCCACTTCTCTCTCCTTTTGTAAATTCCTCGGGTGCCTTTGTTGGAGCAAATTATGTACCTCCTTGGAGAAGGGTCTACTGTTTTGTTTCAAGGAACTAACTTCTGCATTGTTTAATCTTTTTGGTCTTTGGTTTATATCGCAACCCACTGAGGCACTGTTGTGTTGATTTAGGAGTTGTTTTAAAAACTTCATTGTTTCAATGACATATATGGAAGTAATAGTGGTTTAGCTGGACTTGCACAAGGCAAGCTACAAGCACCAAGTGATGATTGCAAGGAAATCCAACCGCTCTAATAGCAAGCTCCTCTAGAAACTGCACTGTTGCTCCAAGACTACATTGTTGCCTGAATTCGGCCTCTGATTTACCCACTAAAAACTGCTTAGAAAATTCTAGGAATTTGGGAAGGTGATCCTTGCCCAAAACCCAAAAAAACCCAAAAAGCGTTTCTTCTAATTCCAACCTTCAAAATCTAACCCTTTGTAGTTTGGCCCTCTTCCAATTTCTTTTTTTGGCACTGCATCTGCTACTGTCAATCATTGCTCTCCAAAATCCCAGCCAACCTCCTTATATGCAATCCTATCAATTTCCAAACACCCCAGCTCTAAAATCCCACCAATGCAGCTCCCACAAATGAGCTTCCTCCAATGAATGCGTAGGCCCTTCTAACCGAAATAACTGCATTTGAAAATTGGAAACCCGCAGGCTGATCCAAGGTTGAATCTCTGATACCACTGTAATATCCCCAAATGGGATATTTTCCTAAATTTGCATAAATTAATCTAAACCTCGAATTAGGCCATAAAATCAACATTTATTTTTAACAGAAGATTGCCTTGTAAAATAAACATACAATTTCATGCAAATCCATAACTCCATAATGCAGAAAATAACTCAGCTTTATTATAATACACTGGCGTTACATGCTAAAATGAAAGATAGCTGAAATAACTGAAATACAACTGGCCTCAAGAAAATCTGCTACACTGCTACACTACGAAGGCCTCCAAAACTGACCGCTGCACTCTCCCTCTGGCAACAGCTACCACTGAATCCACTGAAGCACCTGTTGAAGATCTGAATGATCCTCACTCCAATATCTCTGAAGCTCTGCGAAGCTTCTGAATGAAGTCTCCTCAAAGAGAGTTGGGTTTCCGTCTAACACTCACAAATCACCCAAGGGTTTTCGTCCTGGGGCTACGATTGAAGTAGAGAACCACGTCTCAAACCTCTCATACAAGAAAATGATATAATCCAAAGATATCCCTCAATGGCCTCCTCCCTTTCTTTTATAGATCTCTTGGAGCCTTCTAGAGCCTTATTTTAATATTATTTTATTCATGGAACACATTTCCCTCTTATTAAAATATTCCTTTTAATGCAGAAAAGGGTAAATCAGCTACTATGCCTCCTCCGGTCACTGAAACTCATGTCCAACCGTCCCATCATGTAGGTATCCTTGTCCCGATTCCAATGAGCTATTACACTAAGGTGTTCCATCATGTATTCCTCCTGAAATGCCACCTTGAGCGTAATCAGCTGAGTTAAGCCCACAAATAACTCAAATTTCCGAAAGTTGTCAGAATGCACCGAAACGAAAGCCAAACTACTCGGATGATGGAATATATCAAACGAATGCCACCTGACTGCATAGAAACTCCTCAAATCTCCTCCAAAAAGCCCCTGGGCCTGCTGATGACACCAACCTGTACCTGTGACCGGTCTGCTCCTAACCCTAGAAGTCCATCCTGGCCCTGTCATAGGTGACACCAAAAAAGGGAATATTACAAGGGGACAGCGCAGTTTTGGTGGGGCCTAGGTGAGAGCAAGGCTCTCCAAGCATAAAAAGGGAGAGAGGCTCCTCATTTGCTCATTCTATTATGCATCTATGATATTTGTCTTTTGACATTGAGCACGCTTTTGTTGTTGAGCAAAGTCTACAAGTGTTGTTCAGCACATCGGGTGTCTCCGTGCGGAGATCCCAACCTCAACCCCGGGGGACTTCAAGTGCCTGCTCGGGTGAGGAGTTCTACCTTTGCTTTTCCGGAGAGAGTTGGAGCAGCCACAGTTGGGATCATTCACTTGCTTGGACAGCGCAATCAGTGAGAGGGATCACGCAGTCTTTGGAGGAGGAGGTTTCAGATTGAGGGTTTATCAGGGGATTCAACCCAAGAGAGTTGGAAAGGGGTTAGCACTTTCCTATTCCATCATTTTGGTAGAGTTGGAGGCCAGATTTTGCAGCAAACCATTCAGGGCCAATGTTTTTCACTGGGACAACTTTATACCTCAAGGGAGGTCATTTTCCGAGGTCGACCATTTCGGAAAAGCTCTCTGGGCTTTTCTGGGTATTTGGTAGAGAGCTTATTCCCAAAGTTTCATGATTTTCTGAGGAGGGAAACAGCCCCAAAGAGTTAGTCTATTCCAGCAGTAGCAGCAACACGACAATAGCACCAATAGCTTTGGAGATCACACAGTCATAGAGGGAGCAGCCATTCCATGATATAGTCTGAGAGTATTTCTACGTTTGCCTAGTGCAAGCCAAGGTACCATCATTCTGATCACCTTTGTATTCATTTTATGTTTTAGCACTTAATAAAATGGCTCAGCATTCTCCATGTTTTGTCTTGTTCATATAATATCTTGCTAGTTGCTATAGTTACTTGTTTATGTGCTTTATATTGCTGTTTATTTCTATTCGGAATATTACACGAAATTACCTGGAGAAGCTGAATTAATTGAGGAAGGCAGAAATCATACTAGAGGCCAAGTTATATTGTAGAGGTTGAGATAAATAGGGAGGCCGAGATCTTCATTGTGGTGGTCGTAAGTGGTTCGAAACACATCAACATAAAAACAACGATGTGATTTATCCGGAAAAGTTTTTGCTTAATTAAAGGAGGTCAAATCCTTTAGCTGGGAGACCAAATTCTATTTGGAGGACAGAATCAGTTGCTGGCAGCATTTCCAGCAATTGCTTGTGGGCCAAATTGTTCCTAAAGATGTCGAATTATTCCTTGGAGGGTCGAGATATTGAGGGAGCCACGTTGGTGCTGGAGTAGCCAAATTCTTCGTAGGAGATTCGATTTATTGAGGAGGCTGAGTTATTTCTGAAGAGGTCGAGTTCTTCCTGAGGGTCGAATTGATTTAGGAGGAGCCAACAATGCATTGAAGCATACCCCAGGTTCCATAAATAAATTTGCATGTAGCTACTTTATTTGATTTAAAGAAATTTGGCTGGAGCATTTGATGAATTTACTAAGTAAAATTAATTAGCAATGGTGTCTTAATTTTATTATGTAATGTGTCTCATTGTTTGCATGTAAAGTGTTTGAATAAATAATTGCTGGCAAAGTGTTTGTACAAACAACTGCAGAAAAAAATTAATATTCTGCAATTTAAACCAGTAATTCTAGTTAGGGCATATTATAGTTATATGAGAGCTAGTTTTCCTACCAACCTGTGATTCTATGCTACTTTGATGAAACTGAAGAATAGAGCATACGTCACTTATAGGAGACTGAGAAAGGGAAGAGACCTCCCTTGTTCAAAATCTGAAGGAGAAGAAGAAATGGGTGACAGAAATGAAAAATAGCTTGGAAGCATTATGAATGCCTTAAATGAATTGGTAAGAGGGCAGCGAGAGTTGGTGCAGGGTTGTAACTCAATCTATGGTAAACATTCAAGGGAACCAACATAATGCCAATACTAGCAGAGCGGGAGGGTGAAATGGTCACAATGGGACTCAATCAGAGGGAAGCCACGCCCATATTCTATCTCAAAAAAATCCTCAAACATCATTAAGAGTGTCACCTAGGCCCTTACTACCAAAATTCTTAGAAGAACATCAAGTAGAAAACCAAGAGCAGCCAGGGCCAGGTGAAGGGTTTCCTGACTATCTAAGGGAGCATCAGGTGCTAGGGCAGGAATTTCATGCAGCTATGTCCTTGCAAGATTTTTGCACTACCAAATACAAGAATGGGCCTAGAGAGTTCAATAGGGGTCCCCAAAATTATGAACTCCCAAGGAAACTGGGGAAGTTGTCCATTCCTTCTATTGATGGATCATCTAGTTGCATTGCCAGGGATGGGTACAGAAATTGGAGACATACCTCCAACTCAATCCTATGACAAAGGCTGAAGCCATTAAGTTTGAAACACTGCATTTGGAGGTAGAAGCTCATAAGTGGTGGTACCATGGGCTAGTTACATTCGGGCATTCACATTGGGGCATTCAAGCATCACCCTTTTACTTGGAGTTCATACAGAGGTTGGGTTAAGGCATTCAAACCAGGTTCCTTACAAGACGCTATCATTAGAACAAGGGATATGGAGGATGCAGTAACCAAGAGTAAAGTCCCTTTCAAACCCTTCCTTCCTCAAAAGAACAAGGACATGAAGCCCCTCGAGAAGGAGTGGTCTGGAAAAAACTAGATGGATGATGAGATGCAAAAGGAGATAAGACGGAAGAAACTTTGCTTTAATAGGTGCATGGGAAAAGGGAAGGTACATTACATAGAGGCGCTTTTAGACAGTGATGAAGAAGAAGCAGGATCAACTCAGGACGATGACATAGTAGTACAGAGGAGGAACCACCACATATGCAGGCTAAAGGTGGCACTATAGAAAAACTCTCATGTGTTCCTAGATATAATACCTTCAAGGTCAAAGGAATCGTATAGGGACTGTGAGTCACTGTTCTGATCGATGATGGGTCAAACCAAACTTTATTGACTCAACTTTGGTAGCCACGAGAGGCATTCCTATAGAATATTTTGAGGGGTTCTACGTGGAGGTTGATGATGGTTATGGTATGACCTAAACTAAAAGGGTTCCACAATTGGAGCTAAAGATAGGAAACTACTCACTCATGGATGATTTCTATGTGGTAGATTTGGGCAACTGTGATATTCCCACTTGGCAATATTGCTAAGGGAAATATCAATCTTGCCCAATTTTGTCTTATTTCATGTTTGCACTTAGGAGATGTGGGTTCAGGGGTCCCACATGAATTTTGGGATTAAGTGGGGACCAAAACATTAGGAAGGGAAATATTGCGGTTCTAGTGGAGCATGGGGGCCACCCCATGGAGAATTACGGCCCAAATGTGGAATACGCTCTCATTGGAGCGAAGTTGGTGGGGGAAAGTCGAGTTGGGCCCACATGAGCATTTTGGAGACTCTTTGATAAAAAAAGCAAGAGACACTCATTTTGGGCATTCATGATCAATTGAGAAAATTATCTTTGACATAGCATGCTTGAGCTTAAGCCAAGTTTGCAAGTGTTGTTTAGCACACGAGTGTTTCCGAGCAGAAATCTCAACCCTTTCTTCGGTGGACTTCGAGTGTCAGCCCAAGGAGGGAGTCCTACCTATACCAATTTGTACCAGCAGCAGGGAGGGCGAGTTTGTGGAGAGGTTTAGCAGCAACAGCATAGGAACTGCGTAGTTCTTGGAGGTTGTGGAGTGAAGGGAGTTAGGGATTGAAACTTGAGTTAGGGCTTTTCCAGCATTTTGGTGGAGCTGCAAACACAACATTTGCTATAGGTTACATCTTCTGCTTGTGGAGGAGGGCCAAGCATTTTGGGGTTAGTTTTGGAGCTTCAAGACTAGGACAAACCCTTGCTGGGATTTTCTGGGTTTATTGAGGAGAGGCCAAGATTAAATTGGTAGAATTTTTTAGGCAGATATGAGTGGTCAAATAGTGTAATATCCCGGAAGGGAAATAGACAGCAATACAACCATACGACAATATAGAAAATGCCAGAAATAGAACATAAAGCACATACTCATAAAAATGCCAAGAATGCTAAGCCATTTTATTAATCTGAGAATATAATGAAATACAATGGATAAACAGAATGATGGCACCTATTCTTGCTCAAGGCAAGTGAAGAACTCTCTCAGAAAGACAGGAAATGGCTGCTACAAGAAACTGCGTCCCAGCTGCTAGAAAACTGTCGTAAAACTGTTGTTGCTGGAATGGACTAAAACTAGGGGCTGATCCCCTTGCCAGAATGAGCTGAAAATCTGCAGATCACCTATACTCACCACCTCGGACAAAACCCAGAAACCATGTCAAGAACGGTCAGCCTCCGAAAATCACCAAAGAAACCCTCCTCAAGGAATTACGCTGCCTCTGCAAGGCTCAGCGCAGATGCCAAATGATAATAGCTGTGACAGTGCCTCAAACTCCTCAGGAAACCTCCTCTTGGCGAAGGCTGATCCTCCACGCCGGATATCAACTGAAACTCCCGCATAAAACCCCGCAACGAAACACCTCCAACTAGAACTACGTCCTCTCTCCCAAAGACTGCGCAGTCACAAGAGAAGGCCAGCTCCTTAGCCAAACAACCAACCAAATCTCCCGCTAAAGACTGAAGGAAAAACCTTGCCCGAGCAGGCACTCGAAGCCCCCCGGGGCTAAGGGCGAGATCTCCGACCGGAGACACTCAATGCACTAAACAGTGCTGCAGACAGGCTAAACAGCCAGCGTGCTCAAGAAGACAATGTTTAGCTCCAATATCATCAACAACAAGAACGCCAAATGAGATGGCTCTCCCACCTTTTATAACGCTGGTTTCCCTCCAAAACCAACGTAGTCTCTCTCTCCTCCACGTGGTGTGTGGCCCCCCTTGGCTCCCCCCTTAAGTTACAATGTTGTGCTACTAGGAAGGTGTTTTATTCCACTAAAGTGAGTTAGACCCCCTTTTACTCACTTTTTTATTTATCTACAAACCACATATGGCAAAACAATACAAAGTCGAATATTCCAATTAGCTATCGCTAATTAGGAATATTACAGTCCCCCCTGGCAAAATGTTGCTTGCCTTCAAGCAACTGAAGTGATGGATGTTGCAAAATCTGCTCGCTCTCCCAAGTGGCATCCTCATCCGGCAAAATTGCTTGTCCTCAAGCAACGCTTGAACAAGCCTCCTCTCTAGCTAATGCTCCCTACCGATACTGCAAAATGTGCCTGGGTCCCACTGAAACCTCTCTGACCTCTGCATCACCCTGATACGAAGGGATATCTCAATGCCAGGATCCCAAAGTGACCTCTCACAGTACCAGCCAACCAATAATCCTCCCGGATCCCATCGCCACCGTGGCTAATAATCGCACAAGTCCCACGGCTCGGACTGTGCACTGCCTCTGGCTATGACCAATGCTCTAAGAGGTGAAGACCACCAATAAGCATCGATGCTCCCGGGCTCCTGCTGCGTTGTACCTGTAGCTACATATGCTACCCCTCCAACTGCATACCAACTCATCACCTCTCTCCAATCCAAGTTGTGACTCAATCCCATGCTGATCCTGCTCTCCTGAAATCGGGATGGAGTGCTGAAGAAACGATGTCCTGTGTCGCCCTGCCAGCTGAAATCTATAACCTCTGTTATGTCCAAGGGCCCCTGCTTGACTGTGCTCCCTACGAAGAATACCGTACCATCTAGAGGGTACCAACTCATGATCTCCCACCAATCCATCCTGGAAGAAGAATCCGATGTAGCAATAACAACGGCATATGGAACACGCCTGAAGTGTTGCCGCCAACCCGTAATCAACTCCCACTGCTCTGCCCTGTCTGCCAATGAGAGCTGCCTGTAGAAGGAAACCCCTCTCTCTATAATAGGCCAAAGTGGGCAAGATATACTGCAAGCTCCATCGATGTACTCGTGGAGAGTACTACTCATTGAAAGTACTGCGGCTCGACCGACTGTATGTACATCTATCTGTATCTCATCAATGTGTCGGCCAAAAGATGAATGCTCCACCATATCCAACAGCTCCTGCTGTCTAATAGCCCCCTGCATAACAATCCCATCAACCTCCAACATCTCTAGAGGATATGGATTTGCAACTGCCGTCACTGTACTCAGTGTCAATGCATCTGACTGCTCCTCCTCAATGGCTGACCCCGCGGTTAGCCGCATATCCATCACCGACTCGATGTGAGCCTCCATCTGGCTCTCCCTCAAAGGACTATCATGCATGATGTGCATAGCATCCTCCTCTACTAACTCAGGCTCCATCACATATAGCTCTGACTGGATCGTCACAAGTGTCTCATCGCCTAGGGCATCTCCCATAGAGTTCCCTAACTGCTCACCCTGTATACTAGAATGCAGCTCTGGTCTACTGTCTCCATCTCTGCATGATTGCTCTCGCTCCCCAGAAGCGACCTCAACTGATCCTATGGACTCATATGAAGAAGAGTCCTCACCCTGGCATACAGAAGGAATGCCCTCCTGTTTTACCTCCGCCACCTCATCTGCACTGAATATGCCATCCACCCTCTCGATGAAGTGTAGATACAATGTCTGGAGTCCAGACGTATGCCGGGATGCTACCTCTGTTGAACCCAGTATCCTCTGTTCATGCATGATCTCAACATGCCCTGAGGGAAAAATGATGCATGTCTCCCTCATGACCTGCTCCCCAAGCGTAGGCCCAACAATGACTAATGTGCCACCACTGCAGAGGATCATCTCATCCCCTAACCTGTGGCTGTCAACTAGCGCTCCAACCCAGTGCCACTGCTGAGAAGTCTTTCCCCTAGTGTGCCGAGTGTCATCCAAATATCTTGGGTGAGCCTCGCGTACCCCGCTGCTCATGCCCAAAGTGCCAAAGGACAACAACAAAATCGGATGTGCCAATGAGTGATGTAGAAGAGATGCAGGTATATGAGTCTCCACAGATACCGCCAAGTATCGCTCATCCATCTCCCCATCGATCCTGGGTGAACTACTCCCAAAGGTGAGCTCGGTGTCCCTGTCCACGAGTCTCCCTAGCGGCAATGTGCTAATATCCTGTTGTGCAACACCGTATGCCCTCGCATACCACCGATCATCCATGTACTCCTCGCCATGCCACTGCACACTGAGGTATACCCCTGTATACTGCTGGATACCCCATGCTACTATCGTACCACCCAGTACCGTCTCGTGCCCTGACTGCGTCCAGGCATCGGTCACTCTTCGCGAGCTCTCAATGTGATGTAGGACACTCCTACTCCACAATGCAATCCCACACACTACGGTAGTACACCATGCAACTCCATGTCCACCAGCAGTCCACTGCTCAATGCTAGAGGCTCCCACACATCCCTGGATGTGATGACCTAGAGCTATGCCCCTACCTGTCGGACTACCACCAATCGGTATCATCGTCTCCACCGTCGCATCACTATACCTGCCGACGAATGGAACATCACTCCAAATCCCCCTCAAGGGGTCCAATAAGTGAATCTCCCTGTGTGTCAGTAGTGTTACCACCACTGCTCGGCTCCGCTGCATCCTCTGTGCCCCACACAAAGGTGAAGAATCCTTGGCCCCATACAAGGTGCCATCCGGTGGCCTGCCAATGCCACCTCCTCCGACAAGCTCCTGCCAAGGTGTGCTGACCACCCCGTGATCCCGTGTATGAATGTCATGCCAAGAAAACCTAGGGAGTCTGCCCATAAACTGGTTGGCCACTGGAGCTGACCGAAACTGCACACGCTCTACTACTAGGCCAACTGTACTCTCCAAGACATAGTCAGCCGACCTGCCTGGGAAACGATAGGTGATCCCACCTGGATCCCAATGCCAATCTGGGGTTCCTGTATTCCCCATGCATAGAAAATCCTGCTGAGCTACACTCGGATCCATCACTATCTCCGTAGCCCGCTCCACTGAGTACCAACTCAAAATCTCTCGCCATCCAACCTCAACATGTGGATGTTGTACCTTGTGCAACTCTGATCGTCTCATACCGCTATCCAAGTCAACATATGAGATCTGACTAGGTGGCTCTGCCTCTCTCTCTCCAATGGGAAGAGATGACCCAACAACACTGCTAGTCCCATCCATGCATGCCTAAAGGGGAATGATCTGACGCTCCAACGTGCCCTCTGATTGTACCATCAGGGAATCCAGTCGTTCCCCAATGCGGGCCAACTTGGCCGCCGACTCGGCACAAGCCACTCTCATGCCCTCCAGCTCCTTGTCCTGCAACAAAATGGCCTCTCGTACTGATGTGGCCTTCCCTTTTAAGACTCGAAGGTCTGTCCGAAGCCGATGATACCGCTGTCTGCGACCATCATCCAATACCTCTGTATCTCCTAGTGCCTCATCGAAAGTGGATACATCTCCTGATACCTCACCCATCTGTCGTGTGCTACTACCACCCGAAGACTCGAACATGGCTCCAGTCATCACCTCAATGGATGGCTCTACTGGGGTAGGCTCTACCTTCTCCACTACGATATCAACCGACACGGTCAAGGAGGTCTCTAATGATGGTGAGTCCCGTGTCACACTAGGTGTATCCTCGAACTCCCTGCAATCCTGTGTGTCCTCATCCTCCAAGTGCGAGGTAACCATTTTGATGGTTTCCCCCTCCAATACTCGGTCAAGCTGGAAAGAGGTATCCAACTTCTCCACCCAAGCTTTTTCCGAACGCTTGGATGACCCATCAAATGTCGGTAAATGGAGTCTGCTTACTGTGTGCTATAAGCCCCCGTCATGTGAGTGCCTGTTCCCATTGTGAAAGTTGTGGGGTCTGCTATCCCGCTGGAGCTGAACAAAATATCTAAATGGAAGGGCATCCCTGAACTCCTGCCCATATGCCTGATACTTGGCAAAATAATCTCCCATGTGGCTGGGCTCTGGGTCCTGCTGTGCTCCTGCCCCTGTGTCTACACCCAGAAAAGTGGGCATAGTGGAACGTGTGGGTGTATGTGATGCCATATGCTTCGGCAAATGGTGGGATGTGCTTGATCCCTCGCCAATCTGGAAACCCCTTGGGGTTTCACGCTGTTTAGCCTCCATAGCGGTGAATCTCTGCCCCATCACCTCAACCTGCCTTGACAGATCATGTATTGATTTGAGGAGCATGTCCCCAAATTTCTTCGCATAATCATCACCTGCCATCGGCTCTTTCTGCTATGTGTCTACACGCTCCTCATGAAACTGCCCTGCTGCTCCAAGACTATACTGCTGCTTGTCTTCAACCTCCGATTTACCCACTGAAAACTACTCAGAAAATTCTAGGAATTTGGGAAGGTGATCCTTGCCCAAAACCCAGAAAAACCTGAAAAGGGTTTCTTTTAATTCCAAACTTCAAAATTTGACCCTTTTTATTTTGGCCCTTTTCCAATTTCGTTTTTGGTACTGCAACTACTATTACTCTCCAAAATTCCAGCAAACCTCTGTATGATCTCTTTCCTGATGTCATAGACCACAGGCTGAGCCAGATCTATGTTCTGATACCACTGTAATATCCTGGAAGGGAAATAGACAGCAATACAAGCATACGACAATATAGAAAATGCCAGAAATAGAACATAAAGCACATACTCATAAAAATGCCAAGAATGCTAAGCCATTTTATTAATCTGAGAATATAATGAAATACAATGGATAAACAGAATGATAGCACCTATTCTTGCTCAAGGCAAGTGAAGAACTCTCTCAGAAAGACAGGAAATGGCTGCTACAAGAAACTGCGTCCCAACTGCTAGAAAACTGTCGTAAAACTGCTGCTGCTGGAATGGACTAAAACTAGGGGCTGATCCCCTTGCTGGAATGAGCTGAAAATCTGCAGATCACCTGTACTCACCACCCCGGACAAAACCCAGAAACCATGTCAAGAACGATCAGCCTCCGAAAATCACCAAAGAAACCCTCAAGGAATTACGCTTCCTCTGCAAGGCTCAGCGCAGATGCCAAATGGTAATAGCTGTGACAGTGCCTCAAACTCCTCAGGAAACCTCCTCCTGGCACTGACTGATCCTCCACACCGGATATCAACTGAAACTCCTGCAGAAAACCCCGCAACGGAACACCTCCAACTAGAACTGCGTCCTCTCTCCCAAAGACTGCGCAGTCACAAGAGAAGGCCAGCTCCTCAACCAAACAACCAACCAAATCTCCCGCTAAAGACTGAAGGAAAAACCTTGCCCGAGCAGGCACTCGAAGTCCCCTGGGGCTAAGGGCGAGATTTCTGACTTGAGACACTCAACGCACTAAACAGTGCTGCAGACAGGGTAAACAGCCAGCGTGCTCAAGAAGACAAAATGTCTAGCTCCAATATCATCAACAACAAGAATGCCCCAAGTGAGGAGGCTCCTCCACCTTTTATAGCATTGGTTTCCCCTCCAAAACCAACGTAGCTCCTCTCCTCCACGTGGTGTGGCCCCCTTGGCTCCCGGGTTAAGTTACAACGCAAAGCAAGTAAAGGTGTTTATTCCACTGTATGAGTTAGACCTCCTTTTACTCACTTTTTTATTTATCTACAAACCACATATGGCAAAACAATACAAAGTCGAATATTCCAATTAGCTGTCGCTAATTAGGAATATTACAAATAGCAATCCCAACTCAGCGAGCGGCTAAAGGAGCTAGGGGAAAATTGGGTCGAAATTCCGAGGTCAACATTTGGCCAATTCTTTCATGGGTTTTTGTGGGTTATTGATGGAGAGCCCGGGGTTAATTTCCCAGAATTTTCTAAGCATCAGAGGAGGCCCTAGCAGTAGTTCTTTGCAGCCAGCAGCGTATTTCTGGGCAATTTCAGCGCAGTATTTTAGCAGAGGGTAGCAGCATATCAGAGAGAGATTTCATATCTTCTATTTGGGGTTTGCTAGTGTGCCTTGTGCAAGCCTAGGTGCACTCTTTCCAGCACCACATTGAACCCTCTTATTTATTAATAAAATGGCTCAAATCAGCGCAATTCATAGAGATTTCTAGTTGTTAAATGTGCTATAAATTTTTGTATGTGTTTTTGCTATGTTTGCTTTGTTTAGCATTGTATATTTCCATTAGAAATATTACAGCAACACCAACCTTGTATTAGGTGTCCAATGGCTTATATCTATAGGGAGGCAATGGAAGGACTCATGGACAATGGAGATGAAGTTGACTACAGCGAATGGCAAGAAAGTGATTATGAGGGGAATGACCAATGGTGACATATCTTGGGCAGCAGTGTGTCTGGTTATATCAAAGAGACCTTCAGATAGCAATCAACGTTATCATACAGATATTAAATCATTGTTGGATAAACAAAACAAGGTCTTCCAAAATATTCCACCAAGGAGACCTCCTGATAGGGGCTTTGAGCATACCATCGAGCTATAAGTGGGGGCAAAGCTAATGATAACTACTCCATACAGGCACCCCAAGAAGTTCAAGGAGGAGATCAAAAAAATGATCAAGGAACTATTAGCATGGGGTACATCAGACCTAGTTCCAGCCCATTCACTTCATCAGTTGTATTGATTAAAAAGGATGGAACCACGAGGATATGCATTGACTATTGGTCCTTGAACAAGAAGAAAATTAAAAATAGGTACCCCATACCCAGGATCAATCAATTGTTGGATGAGCTGCATGGGGCAATCTATTTTTGGAAGATTGATCCTCAATCTAGGTATCATTAGATCAGGGTCATAGAACAGGATGCACACAAGACTGCTTTTTGGTGTCACTATGGGCACCATGTGTTCTTGGTCATACCATTTGGGTTAACAAATGCACCTACCACTTCATGAATCACAACATTTTCAATGGGCAGTTGCAGAAATTCCTACTGGTGTTCTTTGATGATCTTCTTGTATACAATCAATAATTGGAGGACCACTTCAGACATTTGGATGAGGTATTGAGTATATTGGAGGAGCAATCACTATATGCCAAGGAGTCAAAATGTGAATTTGGCATGACAAAGATTTTATATTTGGGCCATGTAATTAGCACGAGGTGTATAGGTACATCAAGAGGAGATTCGGGCCATATTAGATTGGCCAACATTGATGACCCTTACAGAGCTACAAGGATTCATGGGATTTTTGTAATATCCCCAACGGGAAATAGACAGTAATACACAGAAATACAAACATGCAACTATATAGAACAAAATGCCGGAACTAGAATATGGAGCAAGTACACATAAAATACCAGAACGCTAAGCCATTTTATTAATCTGAGAATACATATATGGGTACAAGAGATAATCAGAATAAGTGCACCTATCCTTGCACAAGGCAAGTGAAGAACCCTCTCAGAATAGGAAATGGCTACAATAGAGACTGCGTCCTAGCTGTTGGAGAAATCTGCCGTAGAAAGCTGCTGCTGCAATGTACTGGAACTAGGGGCTGATCCCCTCACCGGAATGAGCTAAAAATCGGTAGGCTGCCTGTACTCACTGCTCCCGACAAAACCCAGAAACCATGAAGCGAATGCACCACCTCCGAAAAACCACCACTGAAGCCCTCCTCAAAGAAAACACTGTCTCTCCCAAGCACAGCGCAGAGGCTCAAGAAGAATGCTGGAAAAGGGCCACAAATCCCTCTGCAAAACTCTCCAACTGAATAGACAATCCCTCCAAGCTGAAATACGCCGAGGACTCCACGAAAATCCCCCACAATAGAGCTGCACTAACACCAACTGCGTCCTCCCTCCTGGACTGCGCAGTCACTCTATGAGACCTAGCTTCTCTGCAAAACGTCCACCAAAATCTCCTGCAAATCAACTGCTGAAACTGAAGGAATACCTTGCCCGAGCAGGCACTCGAAGTCCCCCGGGGCCAAGGGCGAGATCTCCGACCGGAGACACTCAGTTCGCACTAAACAGTGCTGCAGACCGACTAAACAACCGGCGTGCTCAAGTAGACAGAAGTCTAGCTCACAATATCATCAACATATCAATAATACCAAATGGAGTGAAACCCCCACCTTTTATAGTGCTAGCTCACTCAAAACCCTAACTGCGTCCTTGAGCTCCTCCTATGCCTGTGCAGTTGCCTTTGGAGCCTACGTGAGGCCTCTCTCATGTAACGTGTGGACCCCCAAGGCTTTCCCCTTTAAGTTACAACATTCCTTTACTAGGAAGCACTTTATTTTATTAAAGTGAGTTGACCCCCTCTTTCTCACTTTTATTTATTAATTTAACTATAGGCGGCAAAACTATACAAAAATGAAATATTCCAATTAGCGGTGGTAATTAGGAATATTACAGTCTCCCCCGGTAGAACGTTGCTTGTCCTCAAGCAACTGAAGTGATGGATGCTGCAATATCTTCTCATCCTCCCAAGTGGCATCCTCATCCGGCAAGTTCTTCCACCTCACCAAGAACTCCCGGATCGTCCTGCTCCGCAGCTGCCTCTCCCTAGTATCAATAATAGCCTCCAGCTGCAACACCAGATGCCCCTCATCATCCGTGGGTGGTAGCTCCTCTGTGACTGTCACCTGCTGGCCCAATGCCTTTTTCAGGCATGATACATGAAAGATATTATGAATCTTGCTGCCTTGGGGCAGCTCCAACTCATATGCAACCTGCCCGATCCTGCGTATCACCCTGTATGGCCCATAAAAGCGGGGCTTAAGCTTCTCCGCCCCCTTTTGCTTAAGCAAAGACTATCGGTATGGCTGTAGTCGTAGGTAGACCAAGTCCCCTACCTCAAAGTGTCTCTCCACCCGACCCTTATCAGCATACAACTTCTGCTGATTCTGTGCTGTGGCTATGTTGTCCTTGAGAGCTCGGAGGATATCTTGGCTCTCTTGGATCCATATCTTGGCTCTCGGAGCCCTGCTGGCACCAAACATCATGTCCACAAAAGATAAGGGATGATATCCATACAAAGCATAGAAAGTTGACATACCAATGGACATATGATGCGTCGTGTTGTAGCAGTACTCGCCCAGATGCAGCCACTTCAGCCATGCCCTCTGCTGCCCACTGACATAGTTACGCAAGTAGCCCTCCAGCCACTTGTTAACTATCCCTGTCTGCCCATCCGTCTGGGGGTGATAACTAGTGCTCGGTGTCAACTCCGTCCCCACTAGCCGGAAGAGCTCCCGCCAGAATCCGCCCATGAAGCGGCTGTCGCTGTCGCTGACAATGGTCTTGGGTAGACCATGTAACCTGAAAACCTCCCTGAAGAACAGCTCAGCCACCTGCGCTGCTGTGGGGTGTGCGGATATGGCAAAGAAATGAGCATACTTCGTCAGTCGGTCAACGACGACAAAGATGCAGTCCTTGCCCTGCACCATGGGCAACCCTGTGATGAAGTCCATCGATATGCTCTCCCATTTCCCCTCTGGAATGGGAAGAGGCTGCAACAACCCTACAGGATGGCTCATCTCTCCCTTGTTCCTCTGACAAACATCGCACTCCCTGACATGATGGAGTACGTCCTCCTTGAGGCCCTTCCATGAGAACCTCTCCCGGATAGCCCTGTAAGTCTTGGTGAACCCCTGATGGCCCGCCAATGGAGAATCGTGTGAAGCCTGCAGTATCTTCTTCTTGAGCTGAGATCCCTCAGTCAAGAAGATCCTGTCCCTGTAATAGATGATCTCGTCGACCACCCTGTACCTGTCATCTGCGACCTGCCCATCCAACACCTCACACGCAAACCTGTCCTTGGAGTACTCTACCAGCAGTCGAGCCCTCCAATCAGCGTCCAAGCTCATAAGAGATAACGTGGCCGGTCTACAAGAAAGGGCATCAGCTACCACGTTATTCTTGCCTTTGACGTACTCTATGTCAAAGTCATAGGCTTGGATCTTACTGATCCACTTCTGTTGTCTCTCCTGCAACTGCTTCTGCTCCAGAAAGTACCTCAGGCTGTTGTGATCTGATCTCACCCTGAATCTGCTACCCACTAGATACTGTCGGCATTTGGCCAATGCATGCATGATGGCCAACATCTCCTTGTCATATATGGAATACAACCTCTCATGCGGAAGGAGCTTCCGGCTCTCAAAAGCTATCGGGTGACCGCCCTGCATCAAAACTGCACCAATCCCCTCTCCTGATGCATCACACTCGAGGACAAATGGCTGTGTGAAATCTGGCAATGCCAGCACGGGGCAGCTGCTCATCACCTCCTTGAGCTTATCAAAAGCTCGCTGTGCTGTGTCCGACCAACTGAATGCCCCCTTCCTCGTCAAATCTGTGAGGGGTGCAGCAAGCTGTGAGAAGCCCTCGACGAACTTCCTGTAGTATGTGCAAATGCCAATAAATCCCCAAAGCTCAGTCACATTCCTCGGCTCTGGCCAATCTCTGATGGCCCTGATCTTCTCTTCGTGGACTCTCACCTCGTCCACTCCTATAATGTGCCCCAAGTACAGCATCTCCGTCAAGCCGAACTCACACTTGGAGAGCTTGGCATAGAACTGCTGCTCCTCCAAGATGCGCAAAACTGTCTCAATGTGTTGGAGATGCTCCTCCCAAGTCTTGCTATATATAAGTATGTCATCGAAGAAGACCAGCACAAACTTCCTCAGATGACCCCTGAAAATGTGGTTCATGCACGACTGAAAGGTAGCGGGTGCATTGGTCAGCCCAAAAGGCATGACCAGCAACTCGAAGTGCCCATAATGACACCTGAAGGCGGTCTTGGGAATGTCCTGTTCCCTCACGCGTATCTGATGGTACCCGGATCTCAAGTCAATCTTTGAGAAGAACCGTGCTCCTCTCAACTCATCCATCAACTCATCGATCCTGGGAATGGGGTACTTGTTCTTCAGGGTCTTCTTATTCAGAGCCCTGTAGTCAATGCACATTCGCAATGTGCTGTCCTTCTTCTTCACCAACACCACGGAAGAAGCAAAAGGACTCGTGCTCGGCCGAATGTGACCAAGGGCCAGCAGCTCCTGAATAGCACGCTCTATCTCATCCCGATACGCCTTGGGATGCCTATACGGTGTGGTGATCACTGCCTGTATCCCCTGCTCAAGCTCGATAGTATGCTCAAACCCCCGATCCGATGGCTGCCCTAGTGGAATATCCCCAAATACTGTGGCATATGTGTCGAGAATAGACTGTAGCTCCGGATGCACTGTCTGACCTGTATCCACTGCCTCTGAAGCTCGCAACTCTATGGCCCACTCTATATCTACCTTGCGGAAGGTCGCCTCCATCCTATGTGCCGACACTGTCTGAGGCGGGTATGTGTGCTGTCCCCGTATCTTCTCATGCCTCCCTGTCTTGGGATCATCCCACTCCATCTCTAGGGCCTTCCAATCTGTCGTGACCTTCCCCAGAGTAATGAGCCACTGAACACCCAATATCAGGTTGGTGTCTGGAATATCTACCACAAAGAAGTGATCTGTCAATGTATAAGTGCCCATCGTCACTGATAACTTTGGAACATACCGAGCACATGCCATGGTCTGATCTCCTGGGACCAAGACGGAAAATCCATCAAAACCCTCTGTCTGTATGCCTCTCCGCTCAACCATCTGGGCATCAATAAAGTTGTGGGTGGCCCCACTATCAACTAAGACTGAAACCCGCTGCTCGCGCACTATCCCTCGTACACGCAGCGTCAAGTACTTAGGAAGTCCCCGCAATGCGGCTAGAGCTCCCCCAGTGGGTGCAAATGATGCCCCACCTGCCGCGGGTGGTGGAGGTGGTAAGGTACCCTGCGCTGCATAACAATCTCCTGCCTCCACGTCATCCCCCTCATCCTCTTCTCCACTGCTCTCGGAGAAGACCTCAATGAAATGTGCTTTCCCTGCAGCACACCTATGTCCCGGTGCCCATGGCTCCTGGCAAGTGAAGCACAACCGCTTCCTCCTCAGCTCTCTCCTGGCCTCATCATCAAACTGCCCTTGCCCAGGATTCACCTTGGGAGGCAGAATCCTCGTGTACTTCCCCTTAGGCTGGAAGTCCTGTCTCTGGGGATAAGGTGTCCGAGTCCTGGGTAAGACATCTTGTAAATCCCGAGTCCTGCTGATGGCATCCTGAAGGGTAGCTGGTCTAGTCGACCGGACTAGGCCACGAAGTGGCTCTGACAACCCCTCCACAAACATGTAAACCATCCGAGCCGTAGATAAATCAGGTACCATCACCGAGACCCTCAAGAAATCTGAAATGTAAGTCTCTGCACTCCCAGTCTGTTTGAGCTTTGTCAGCTCAACAAAGTGCTCCTCCGGATCCCTCCTGTCAAAACGCTCTATCACCCTCTTGGTAAACTCGGCATATGTCGTCACTGTAGAATGTCCGAGTGTCGTCATCCCATGAAACCACCAGTCCTGGGCCTCACCATCCAGATGTAATGTTGCCACCTTAATGGCCTCTGACTGCGACATCTGGTTAAGCTGGAAATAGATGTCCAACATCTCCACCCAAGACTTTGCCGAACTGTTTGATGAGCCATCAAACGTGGGCAAATGAAATCTGCTAGCTGCGCGGTGGTCATCACGATGATGACTGTGCCCTCTGGGATGATCACGGGGTCTAATGTCATGCTGGAGCTGGACAAAGTCTCTGAATGTGATAGAATCTCGGAACGCCGGCCCGTACGCCTGGTACTCTGCAAAAAAGTCACCCATCTGACCCGACTCCAGCTCTCGCTGTGCTGCTGCCCCTGCGTCCTCTACTAGGAAGGTAGGCATGGTGGATCGCGTGGGTGCTGGAATATCCCTCTGTGCTCCCCTCTGTACTCCTGCCCCTGCGTCTTCTACTAAGAATGTGGGCATAGTGGATCGCGTGGGTGCATGCGATGCCATGATGGGGATAGCATCATGCACTGGCACATGGTGGGACGTACCCGACCCCTCACCGATCTGAAAACCCCTGGGGGGTTCCCTCTGCCTGACCTCTAATGCCGTGAGTCTCTGTGTCATATCCTGCATGTGTTGGAGGAGTGTCTCCCATCTCCTCGAACCCTCCTCGTCTGCCATAGGGCCCTGCTGCTCTGCGTCCCTCACAGGCTGCTCCTGCTCTGAATCTGTCTCAAGCGGCTCCTGATCGGAATCCGTCACAGGCTCCCCCTCTCTGAAGGGGTTCTCCCACCTACTCTCAACGTCTCTGTATCTCCTCTGACCAATGTGGGGTTTATCCCCGGGCGTCATAGACTGCTAGCTCCACAGGCTGAGCCAGAACTATGCTCTGATACCACTGTAATATCCCCAACGGGAAATAGACAGTAATACACAAAAATACAAACATGCAACTATATAGAACAAAATGCCGGAACTAGAATATGGAGCAAGTACACATAAAATACCAGAACGCTAAGCCATTTTATTAATCTGAGAATACATATATGGGTACAAGAGATAATCAAAATAAGTGCACCTATCCTTGCACAAGGCAAGTGAAGAACCCTCTCAGAATAGGAAATGGCTACAATAGAGACTGCGTCCTAGCTGCTGGAGAAATCTGTCGTAGAAAGCTGCTGCTGCAATGTACTAGAACTAGGGGCTGATCCCCTCACCGGAATGAGCTGAAAATCGGAAGGCTGCCTGTACTCACTGCTCCAGAAAAAACCCAGAAACCGTGAAGAAAATGCACCACCTCCGAAAAACCACCACTGAAGCCCTCCTCAAAGAAAACGTTGTCCCTCCCAGCACAGCGCAGAGGCTCAAGAAGAATGCTGGAAAAGGGCCACAAATCCCTCTGCAAAACCCTCCAACTGAATATTCAATCCCTCCAAGCTGAAAATACGCTGAGGACTCCACGAACATCCCCACAACCGAGCTGCACCAACACCAACTTCGTCCTCCCTCCTGGACTGCGTAGTCACTCTATGAGACCCAGCTCCTCTGCAAAACATCCACCAAAATCTCCTGCAAATCAACCGCTGAAATTGAAGGAATACCTTGCCCGAGAAGGCACTCGAAGTCCCCCAAGGCCAAGGGCAAGATCTCCGACTGGAGACACTCAGTTCGCACTAAACAGTGCCACTGACCGACTAAACAACCGGCGTGCTCAAGTAGACAGAAGTCTAGCTCACAATATCATCAACATATCAATAATGCCAAATGGAGTGAAACCCCCGCCTTTTATAGTGCTAGCTCCCTCAAAACCCTAACTGCGTCCTTGAGCTCCTCCTATGCCTGCGCAGTTGCCTTTGGAGCCTACGTGAGGCCTCTCTCATGTATGTGGGGACCCCCAAGGCTTTCCCCTTTAAGTTACAACGTTCATCTACTAGGAAGCACTTTATTTTATTAAAGTGAGTTGACCCCCTCTTTCTCACTTTATTTATTAATTTAACTATAGGCGGCAAAACTATACAAAAATGAAATATTCCAATTAGCGGTGCTAATTAGGAATATTACAATTTTGTAGTTACTATAGGTGCTTTGTTAAGGGGTTCTCGTAGTTGGTTGCACCCTTACTAGATTTAACGAAGAAAGGGGCATTTAGATGGACAAGGGAAGCTCAATAGATATTCAACAAGCTCAAGGAGATGATGAGCTCTTACCCAATTTAGCATTAACATATGTCACTCAACCTTTGGTGCTTGAGTGTGATCTTGGGAGAAGGTATAGATGCAAAACAAACATCTGATAGCAGTTGAGAGTCAAAATCTCAAAGTGTTGAAGAGGCTCTACTCCATCTATGAGAAGGAAATGTTCTCCATCATGCATGCTTTGGCGAAATTCAAGCATTATTTGGTGGGTGGTTGGCTAACGTCAAACTTTATTTGTTGTCACATGCTTTATTAACCATCAAAATTTTTTGTAATTTTGTCCTTCATTTACTCTCAAATTTAGCCTTTATGTCATATAATTTTTACAAAATTTTAATGGCTAAATTTGCTTATGTTATAAACTATTGTTTTGTTACAATTTGTTGGACGAAAAATCCTAGTTTATCATCAGGAAGTCACAATGATGAAGAGAAAAATTGTTGGAAATTACATCCTAAAAAGAGACCCAAGTTTAACAATAACAAAGGGAAGCATAAAATTGCAGCTACAACTCAACATGACTTAGGAGAGGATTCAGGTGAAGAAACTGAAATTACAGCCATGGGATTGAAGAACATGAAGGGGAAAGAAATTGAAACAAAACTCAGTACTAGTACTTCAAACTGTCACATAGAAGCTCCAAATGAAGAAGAGAGAATTGAACTGTTTCATGTGAGGGTCATATCCAAACATACCAAGATGGATACACTGTTTGACAGTGGCTCACAAGTGAACTTAATTTCTAAAGACTTGGTCAAGAAACTTAATCTTGAGACCATTCCACATCCAAAACCATATCCACTTTGGTGGATTTGTAAGGATGCAAATTTACAGGTTTCAAAGAAGTGCATATTGCGCTTTGCAATAACTGCACATTTTATTGACACGATTGAATTAGATGTGGTTCTGCTTGATATTACAGGTGTTGTGTTGGGAAGTCCTTACTTGTATGACAGGAAAGCTATCTTCCATTGCCATGAGAACAAATACCATTTATTCAAAGATGGCGAGAAGTACATTGTTAGAGCACATCGCAAGAAGACAAATATTGGAATGGTAAATGCTAGACAGGTAAAAACGCTGGTGAATTCAAGTAAGAATTTTGTTCTTCTAATGATTAAGCCTAACGCTGATGTTCATCATGAGTCATTTGAAGATTGTGATCCTAAGTTGAAATCAGATTTATATGATGAAGTTGATGCACATCATGAGATGTTTCAATAGCCAACAGGATTGCCCCCTAAAAGGGAGATTCAACATGAGATTCAATTTCAACAAGATTGTCCTCTTCCAAACATCGGCATGTATCGCATGTCAATAATGGAAAATGCTGAAATAAAGAGGCAAATCAAAGACTTGTTGGACAAGGGACTCATAAGGCCAAGCACTTCGCCATGCGGTTCACCTATGGTCCTGATTCCGAAGAAAGATGGGACTTGGCGCATGTGTGTCGACTTAAGAGCTTTGAACAAGATAATGGTAAAGAATTGATACCCACTCCCAAGGATAGATGATTTGCTAGATCAGCTGAAAGAAGCAAAGTTTTTCACTAAGTTAGATTTACGAAGAGGATATCATCAAGTAAGAACTGCAGAAAGTGACATATGGAAGACTGTATTCAAAACCAAACAAGGACTCTTTGAGTGGTTGGTTATGCCGTTTGGTTTGTGTAATGCACCGGCGACTTTCATGCGTGTTATGGATAATGTTTTGCGTCCATTTCTTGATGACTTTGTGATTGTGTATTTAGATGATATACTCATTTTCAGCAAAACGAGAGAAGAACAGGTCTTGCATGTTAAAAGGGTACTTGATGTTTTGAAGAAAGAGCAATTATTTCTTAAGATGTCTAAGTGTGAATTTGAAAAGACTTCTCTAGTTTATTTGGGACACATTGTAGGAGGAGGCACATTGAGAATTGATCCTTCTAAAGTGGAAGCCATTGTGAATTGGCCCACTCCCAAATCAATAACTGAGGTAAGAATTTTCTTAGACGTAGCTAAGTATTAGAGAAATTTTATTGCTAACTTTTTTGCCATAGCAGCTCTTATGCATGCAATGACATGTGTGAAGAAAGGCTTCCAATAAGGAGGCAAACAGCAGCAAGCTTTTGAAGCTTTAAAAGACAAGATCAGTTCAGCTCTGGTCCTTACATTACCGGATTTGAGACAGCCATTCGAGATACAAACCGATGCTAGTGATTATGCCATGGGTGCAGTACTTTTGCAACATGTTAAGCCTATCGCTTTTCATTTTGAAACATTCAATGGTGTTGTAACTAATTATCCAACATATGACAAAGAGTAGTATGCGTTGGTACAAAGCGTCAAGAAGTGGAAACACTACTTGATGGGTAAAGAGACAATTATACATAACGATCATCAGCCATTACAATACTTGCAGTCGCAAACAAAATTGCAACAATCACGACATTTCAGATAGATGGGATTTCTTCAACAGTTTCACTTGGTTATAAGGTACAAGAAAGGTATTTTCAATAAAGTTGTTGATATGCTTTCAAGACCAATTATAAGTGCTTCTACTTTGCTTAAAAATGATTCTATTGTACATGAGAGTTACATAGAAAAGTATGCATCTGATGCTGATTTTAAAGATGTGTATCCTAGTTTGGGTGAAGGGAATCAAGTTGAGTAAAATGATTATCACATGCATAACAATTTGTTGTTTCATTTGGGCAATCTGTGTATACCACAAGGAGAGAGACTTAGTGTCATGAGAGAGGCTCATTCGTCTCTTATTGCTGGACACTTTGGGGCAAGCTGTGTATACCACAAGGAGAGAGACTTAGTGTCATGAGAGAGGCTCATTCGTCTCTTATTGCTGGACACTTTGGGGTAAGCAAAACAGTGGCGCATCTACAGAGGTATTGTTATTAGCCTCGCATATTAGATAGTGTGTCACGTTTTATAATAGGATGTTATATGTGTGCAACAAGCAAGCCTAGCAATAGGATGCTTGGGCTGTACACGCCACTATCGGTACCATCAAGGCCATGGGAGAGTGTCTCCATGGACTTTGTTGGAGGTTTACCTATGTCAAGAAAACAATATGATTATCTTTATGTAGTTGTGGATAGATTCAGTAAAATGTGTATACTTATGCCATGTAAGAAAACCATTACTGCTGAACAAATTGTTGAACTTTATTTTCAACGTGTATGGGTTCATTATGGTTTTCCAACTTCTATTGTTAGTGATAGGGATTCCAGGTTCGTTGGGAATTTTTGGTCCAATCTTTGGAAGATGATGGACACAAAGTTGAAAAAGAGTACTGCCCTTCATCCGCAAATTTATGGCCAAACCGAGGTGGTGAGCAGAACCGTTGTGCATCTATTGAGAGGATATTGCAGCAAACATCCCAAGTTGTGGGATGAACAACTGCATTACATTCAGCACGCTTACAACCGGGCCAAGCACTCTTCTACAAATACTTCACCTTTTAAAGCCTGCTTTGGGTATTTGTCGAAATCGCCATTAGACTTCATCTTTGAGAAGGATGTTGCAATTGATGGGCATAGTGATATTAACAAGGCTCGAAAGTTCATTGAGCAAATTCAGATTATTCATCAACAAGTTCGATAACAGCTTGAGAAGAGTCAAAGCAAGTACAAGGAGAGGTATGACAAACATAGAGTTGATCACAAGTTTCAAGAAGGAGATGAAGTATGGTTTCACATAAGCAAACAAAGGATGCAAGGAGAAGGTAAAAAGCTCAAGCCTATTCGTTATGGTCCATTCAAGATCATTAAACAAGTTGGTAATAATGCATTTCAACTTGACTTGCCTTCATATATGCAAATGTATTAGGCTGTCAATGTGGAGAATTTATGGTTGTATGAGCCTCCTTTGATTAATGATCAAGGGAGTGATATGCAACTGCCATCAATAGAAGATTTCTCACCAAAATTTCTGGACGAGCTCAAGGAGGATTCCATCCTTGACAGAAGGACATGCACTTCTAAAAGGGGAAGTGTCGATTATCTTTGGATTGGGCTCAAGGGTAGCAAACCAAGTAAGGCAAGATGTATGGAAGTGGAAAAGGTAAGGGAGTTGTACCCTCATCTTCTAAACAGGTGATTAAAGTCTTTTGGGGTCCAAAAGCTTCCCAATGGGGAGGTATGATCAAGAGATCATGTGTTATGCTCAAAATTTAAAGTGCTCGAAACAAGTCCAAACCTGAGCGACCAAAAAGGTCTCATCGTTGTGATTCCGGCGCCGCGAACGGTTCGAAAAACCGATGTCGTATGAGGAAGATATCACGTTCTGTCCATTTTCCCAAACAGCGAAAATTTTGTGACTAGATGCCCAGTCAGCATGCAAGTACAGTCAGTAGGCATATTCCAAGAATATTCCATTTTTCTCAAACAAACCAGATCGCGCCACGTGGCATGATGTGGGTCGTTTATTTTTGGTGGTACGGAGGTTTGTATTGACCGTTGGACGGATTTTTTATGAACCATTGGATGAGCGACACGTGGCAAGCCCAGAGGCTGCCACGTGGCCTCAGGATGTTGTGTTAAAATTATGGTGGATTCGGGGGGGGGGGGTTGTTGACCCCGCAACCTCCAGTCTGCACGCCATGTCTCCGACCACCTAGCCTACCGCATATGACTTAACCTATATACACCTCCGCATATATTTATGGTGTTAATGTTTATGTATTGGGGTAGGGGACCGCCAGCGGTCGTCCCCAAGGCTTGTTCACATGGCATAAACCGCAGCAACAAACGGTTATCGAACCCGACATCAAACGATATCATAAACCATAACATATAACTTAACACCGGCGGTATCGTATGTGATCACATGTCACACGATAAATGTAAGTGCAATTAACGGTTGGATGGTGGCTACTCCGACGGGGTTATTAAACGCAATCACATGGCGGGAGTTATGACATTTAGTGCGACGGTTTGCGGAACCGTAACTCCGGGTTCCAATCCACCATGCGGGTTTATTCCAACAATAACAATGCAGACGGCGGGGGGTCGACATGTGACCAACCCGCCCACTTGACTTTAAACTTAACGGTTTATCCGGCGAAGATTACAACGCCGACCCTAAATTTAGGGTTTTAATTAAATTTAACTCCAGTTAAGTGCCTATCTCCACTTTTAGTGGAGCTTTTCTAGCTGTCATTGGGAAAAATGCATTGGGAGGTTAATTTTCGACCAATTTTGGTGAAACAAGAGTCTACCCAGACTAATTTGAGCATTCTGGAGCCATTGGTGTAGAGAAAATAGCCATTAGAGGCCTGTAAACACATGTAATTTACAATTTTGAGGATAATGACAAAGAGGGACATGCCATTGGGAGCTGGACCAACAGATGTAGCCCAGGAGGGGTGAACTGCTTCATCATGCCTATTGTGTAAAACTTATGTGTGATTGTTTTTCTCCGTTATAAACTATTTTTCAGTGTTTTTAAGGCTTATTTTCATGCTTAACATTCACTAATTCATCTATGTTTCATGGTTAAAAATTCCATTCCTTAAGCAAACATATGGAGACAAATTGAACATGTTTATATTACTAAAAGGACACTTAGCACAGTAGAACTAATACACTCCTTTCAGATCAAGTTGATATCAGAGCTTCAAGAAGTGGAAACAAATACCATTTATTCAAAGATGGAAAGGAGTATATTGTGAGAGCTCATCGCAAGAAACTAGACACTTCTTTAGTTAATGCAGGGCAAATAAAGAGGCCATTTTTTATGAACAAATAGTCTATCCAGACTAATTTTGGTGTTATGAATCCAATGAATGGGTTTTCAGAGCCATTGTGAATTGGCCCACTCCCAAATCAGTAACCGAGGTAAGAAGTTTCGTAGGCGCAGCTCAGTATTAGAGAAAGTTTATTGCTAACTTTTCTGCCATAGCAGCTCCTATGCATGCAGTGACAAGTGTGAAGAAAAGCTTCCAATGGGGAGGCAAACAACAACAAGCTTTTGAAGCTTTAAAAGACAAGATCAATTCAGCTCTGGTCCTTGTATTACTAGATTTCAGACAGCCATTCGAGATTCAAACCAATGTTAGTGATTATGCCATGGGCGCAGTACTGTTGCAGCATGGTAAGCCTATCGCTTTTCATTCTGAAACATTCAATGGTGCTATAATTAATTATTTAACATATGACAAAGAACTGTATGCATTGGTACAAAGCATCAAGAAGTGGAAACACTATTTGATGGGTAAAGAGACGATTATACATACCGATCACCAACCGTTACAGTACTTGCAGTCGCAAACAAAATTGCAACAATCACGACATTTCAAGTGGATGGGATTTCTTCAATAGTTTCACTTGGCTATAAGGTAAAAGAAAGGTATTTTCAATATAGTTGTTGATATGCTTTCAAGGCCAATTATAAGTGCTTCAATCAAGTTAAACATAAACATAAGCTAGCTCTAGAAGAAACATTAAAGTTTCAAGAAGGAGATTAAACTCTAGCTCAGATCAAGTTGGTATCAGTGCTAGAATTTAATCTCTGGTGTTTTTATGTGCAAATATTTGTTAACTGTTTGCAAGGGTTTTCATGCTTACTATGCTCAAGCTTAAGAGAGGAGAAGGCAAATTGGTGGAACCAAGAGGTTCTCAAAGTGAGCCACAGCAAAGGAGGGCAAGATTGCCACATTCTCCACCATCTAGCTCACCTCCAAAAGAAGCAGAAGTAGTATCAAGCATGCCTCTAGGAGAAGAAGAAATCCATGAAGAGATGGATCCCAAAGAAGAAGAAAGAGTGTACAGAAAAGCATTTCTTGACTTAACTGAAATGGTGAGAGTCCTTTATCAAGAAAGGAATGACAACTAGAAAAAGAAAGGTCCAAACTTCACAAGGAAGGACAGGGATCATCAAGAGGCTACAATGATGAAGATAAATCAAAGAAGGGCAATGGAGGAAATGGAGACAGTGGAAAGTCACCATCATCACCCTCACCATCATCATCCTCTACTTCATCTTCAGTACATCAACCATACAAGTCAAAGAACATGGGTAAAAGTCATTTTCTAAAACTTGATGTTAAGTTTGAATTGCCAATGTTTAATGGTGAAGTTAATGCAGAAAAGCTAGATAATTGGATTAGGCAATTGGAGGTCTATTTGAGAATTCAAAATTTTCATGATGATGATACCAAAATCCAACTAGCTACATTGAGGATAGAAGGTGCAGCACTTGTTTGGTGGGAAGCCAAGACGAAGGAGGAGATCAAGAAGCATGGTAAGATTATTCTATCATGGACTGATTTCATTACTGCAATAAAACAACAGTTTTATCCATTAGCTCACATGCAGAAAGCCATAATGGACTGGCAAATTTTTAAACAATTGAAAGGGCAAAATGTACAAGTGTATACTCAAGAATTTAGGAGAAGATCTCTTTTATTAGGAGTAGATTTGCATAGCCAAGACACTTTGCTCAAGTATATAGGAGGTTTACATACCTACCTAAGACATACTATCCTCATGTTTAACCCTACAAGCCTAGATGAAGTCTATGTACAAGCCACACATTTAGAGGCAAGGGGAAAACAAAACTTAGATGAGAATGGGGAAAATGAGTTTAAAGGTAAAAGGAAGAAAAAGAGAAATGCAAATGTCAGAAAAGAGAAGGGAAAATTCTTCTGCAAACATTGTTCTAAAACTAGCCATGATGAAGACCATTGTTGGAAACTTCATCCAGAGTTGAAACCAGAAAGTTTTAAAGCCAAAGAAAAAGCCAAGGAGAAAGGCAAAACTATTGCAATAGTTGAACAAGACTTAGGGTCAGATTCAGGAGATGAAACAAAAATCATAACTATGGGACTAAAGAACATGAAGGGGAAAGAGATTGAAACTAAACCCAGTTCTAGTACATCTAACTGTCACATACAAGCTCCAAATGAAGAAGAGAGAATTGAACTGTTTCTTGTGAGGGTCATTTCCAAACATACCAAGGTTGACACATTGTTTGACAGTGGGTCACAAGCAAATTTAATCTATGAAGACTTGGTCAAGAAACTTAATCTTGAGACTATTCCACATCCGAAACCATATCCACTTGGGTGGATTTGTAAGGATGCAAATTTACAGGTTTCAAAGAAGTGCATGTTGCGCTTTGCAATAACTACACATTTCATTGACACAATTGAATTAGATGTTGTTCCGCTTGATATAACATGCATGGTGTTGGGCAGTCCTTACTTGTATGACAGGAAAGCAATCTTCCATCGCCATGAGAACAAATATCATTTATTCAAAGATGGTAAGGAGTATATTGTGAGAGCTCATCGCAAGAAACTAGACACTTCTTTAGTTAATGCAGGGCAAATGAAGAGGCTAGTCAATGCAAGCCAAAACTTGACATTGATGATGATTAAACAAAGAGATGTTTTACATAATCCTTTTCAAACAAATGTTGATGTATGTAATGAGTTGTTTCAGTTGGAAAGCAGATTGTCTTTGAAAGAAGATGACAAACAGTTGCAACAATTGACATTGGTGTTGAACAGTATTGAAAACAAGGTGTCAGTGCAAGAAGTTGCAAAGGTCAAAGAGAGGACAAAACAACTTGACAAAGAAGGCACGGGATTCAGAAATGTTCATTGTTGGTTTCCGAAAGACATGGTACAATGGCAAAGAAACTTGATCAAGAATTGACACAAGTTCAAGGCAAATTCAGCAAAAAATCGCCATAAGGACAGAGTTAAAGGTGAGAACAATTTCAAGTTTCCTATGATTATAGACCAATGTAGAAACAAGAAGTTTACTACAAAGTTAGATTGTTGTTCTGCAAGTTCAATAAATGTGCAGCATGACAATGTCAAAGACAACAATGGTTGGTCAACGGAATCAAGGAAAAATTTGTCTTTTCATGAAAAGTTTCAATTAATGAAATTAGGGAAATTTCAGTGGATAAAGATTAGAAGAGTGGGGACATAGTCTCATCTTCATGTTCAGTAATCCAAAGAGCTTTTGGGGTCCAAAAGCTTCCCAGTGGGGAGGTGTGATCAGGAGAGCATGTATTATGCTCAAAATTGAAAGTGATCGAAACAGGACCAAACCTGAGCGACCAGAAAGGTCTCGTCGTTGCGATTATAACACCGCGAACGGTTCGAAAAACCGATGTCATATGAGGAAGATATCGTGTTCTGTCTGTTTTTCCAAAGAACAAAATTTTGTGACTGGATGCCCAGTCAGCATGCAGGTACAATCAGCAGGTATATTCTAGGGAATATTCTCTTTTCTCACACCCAACAGGATTGCGCCATGTGGCATGTTGTGGGCCGTTGATTTAGTGGTACGGAGATGAGTTTTTAACTGTTGGATGGTTTTGTTGAGCCGTCGGATGAGTGACACGTGGCAAGCCCGGAGGTCGCCACGTGTCCTCAGGAGGGTCTTGTAAAATTTGTTGGAGGCCACGGGAGTCGAACCAGAGACCTCGGGCATGGGCGCAGATAGCTTGACCAGTCTGCCTATGAGGTTTTTCTTACCTTATAGGGCATCCGCATTATTATAAAATGTTAGAGTTTTGCATATGGGGAAGGGGACCGCCAGCGGTCCCAACCCACTGGCAGCCCCATGGTTCTAGTCACATGATATTACAAACCCGCAACATCAAAGGGTTAACCAGCGGCAACGAAACATAGAATCCGGCGGAGGTTAACAAGTGTCACATGGGCGGTTTATATGGTTTTAAATGCCACAGTTATGGAACCATTACGACTCCGGGTTCCGCTCACCTTATATGCAAAGTTCAACCATTAATCCGACGGAGAACGTTAATGCAGTCACATGGTGGGAGTTATGGCATGTAATCCCATGGTTATCGGAACCTTAACTCTGGGTTCCATACCACTGTATTTGCGGAGTTGTCAACAATTTTCAACGCGAATGGCAGGGGGTCGGCATGTGACCACCCAGCCCCAAACCTTTTAACTTAAATGCATGCAGTTTTGACTGGCGGGAAATATAGCGCCGACCCTAAATTTAGGGTTTTCATTGATTTTACTCCAGCTAAGTGCCTGTCTCCACTTTTAGTGGAGCTTTTCTAGCTGTCATTGGGAAAAATGCATGGGGAGGTCAATTTTCTACCAATTTTGGTGAAACAAGAGTCTACCTAGACTAATTTGAGCATTCTGAAGCCATTGGTGCAAAGAAAATAGCCATTAGAGGCCTGTAAACACATGTAATTTACAATTTTGAGCATAATGACAAAGAGGGACATGCCATTGGGAGCTGGACCAGCAGATGTAGCCCAGGAGAGTGGAACTGCTTCATCGTGCCTACTGTGTAAAACTTATGTGTGATTGTTTTTCTCTGTTATACATTGTTGTTCAGTGTTTTTAAGGCTTATTTTCATGTTTAAAGTTCACTAATTCATCTATGTTTCATGGTTAAAACACTCATTCCTTAAGCAAACAAATGGAGATAAATTGTACATGTTTATATTACTGAAAGGACACATAGCACAGCAGAACTAATACACTCCTTTCAGATCAGTTATAAACTATTGTTTTGTTACAATTTGTTGGCCGAAAAATCCTAGTTTATCGCAACCTTGAGTTTTGCTTGATTTGTTGTGTTTTGAAAACCTATTTGAGACTCCTTGTGATAAATTTAGCCTTTCAACTGACCCATGTATCCCTTGAAATTTGTTCCTTCATCTATTGCAAACCCTAGTTTGTCGTATCTTTTTATCCAGTGGATTTTTGTCATAGGATCCTTAGGAGGCATTTAACTTAATATCCTTGGGTTACTTGATCCCTAAGCCTTATTAGGAAAGCCTCATTTGTGTTGGATTGTGTCCTTCAGTAAGGAAATCTTCTAAATTAACTCCTAGACCCCATCACCCAAGAGGTATTATAGGCACCAGCCTATTAATTTGTTGTGGAGAGTATTAAGTGTAGAGAAGCCTCCCTTGGCTTCGTAGGAGCTGACCTAAAGATTGGATACTCATGTCGAGATGATAGTGGGAACTTCTTCTAAATGCTATCACATTAGCATCCCATGAGGACCTTAACAATACCTTCTAATTTGGGGGTACTAGACCCCATATGCCCAATGAAAAGGCACTAGTCTCTAATCGTCCCATCACACTTTATATTCTAAACTCCTTCAAAACCATTTTGTTGGGTTTACTATTCATATCACCTTTTGATCTTTATTGCCTCAAAAGCCTAGCAATCTTAACCTAGGGAAGCCCCCCTTTAGCTAGAGGAGAGTTGGTTTGAAGTGCATTGGTGAGGTGATAGTGGCCCCCTCTTAGTTTTACTCGGATCGCACTTGAGCTTTCTGAATTTATCTCTATAAGTGCAAGTTTGTGTGATAACAAGCAAGAATGCTAATATTCGGTAGCTTACCAACATATTTTTATTGTGGCCAAGTGGGCATTGAAGAGTGTGAAACTTAAGAATTCATCACTTAGTACTTTCTTTCATATGTCACCATTTTATCCCTTTGAGAGATAGGCATGGATAATTTTGTGGCTACATATTTCTGAAGTGTTGGATAATGTGATATGAGCATGTAATGTATCAAAGCTAAGAAATGTGCAAATTTTCTTCACAAATTACAGACTTTCTCTTTGACAACTTTCTACAAACAGTTGGTGTGCAATAATTTCATCAAACACTTAATAAGCATAGTAGAAGAAGTTGAGAATTTGGAGGGTTGGATATTAATTCAAATTCTCTTCTTGGTAATTACTTGTGAGCTTACTTGAGTTACTTATGTCTTCTCTTGCTTAGCTTATTTAGTTTTTCATCAAGTCAATTACCAGAATACAAAAGACACAAAGTTAAGCTCTTAGAACCAGGGCAAAACCTTTCCCTCTTGGAGAGGAAAACTCATTAGAAATTCTTCTTATAGACTTTCAGATGACAAGTACCATGACCAAGATTCAGACCCTAGACCTTTATATGCTTCCAAGACCTTGTCATTGCTTCTTCATTGGCTCCTTTCCTGCACCTACTTACACTAATTTGTCCCTGTCAACACCAAGGCTAGAGAGCCCGGTCTCTCCTCGTGTTCTTCCTTCTCCATATGTATATAATTCTTGCTTGAGATATTAACACTTTACACAGTCATAATCCTACAGTAGTATGATCTCTTCCTCATGTAGACCACTACCTTGATCTCGCATATATTCCAAACCTGAACTCGCACTTTAGTATGCTTGCAATACCTCTGTAATCCGCATTCATTTCAGACTTAAGACTTTACAATTACATTAATATGCTGACTTGACTTCACTTCAACACTGCCTTAACTTTACTTAAACCCTGTACTTGACCGAGGTTGTATCATTCCTGAAATCACTGATATGTCAGCACTATTTTCTTGTCTCAGATCCGCACTTTGGTTGCCCAGAACAGTCTGCAATTTCCTATGGAAATCTTAGAGAAACATCCACAAATCCCTTCAGTAAATCCACATTTTGTTGCTTCAGAAATCCACATTTTGTTGCTTCAGAAATCCGCATTTACAACTCCTGAAATTTCTCATTTATATCTCAGAGCAGTCCGCAATTCTTCTGTGTTTTCTGCACAACATAGGTGGGTATAAATAGTTCTTCCAACCTATATTTGAGCCAACTTTATCACTGTACATGAGGCCGACTTGAAGTGCAATAATTTCAGCATTGTAGCTTATCTTCCAGCGTGGTTTGAGGGCTGAATTTAACACATCATTTTAGCTTGACTTCCAGCGTTGGTGAGAGCTATTACAAGCCATTCTTCCACAAGGTCTTGGCATGGTCTTGGAGCATTCTAGACTAGATCCTTCAGATGAATGACACTTAATTATATTTATTCCTAGAAGACATGAACCCTAATAGACATCAAGAAGAAGTCTATTTAATCTATAATATACTCTTGCTCATGAAACCCATGAAGCAAGTACAAAATACATTTTATTATCTTTGTCTTCTACTTTACATAAATCCATAATTACGTATTCAATATGAAGACCGACCTCGTTACACTTTTCAACACTCCCTCTTAACTAGGGAGGTATTCATACAGGTACATGGTCACTTTCAAACTGAAGAATCTCATAAGAAGAATCGGATTGGTAATCGCATCTGTATAGCATCATATCAACCAGCATTGTCCTAGTGCAAGGCCTTGACTAACAGCCCCATCTCTCACCAAGACAATGGGCTATAATGTTAGCGAGAGTGCGGCGAGACACATGACTTATAAACACCATAGTCATTGTCTCTCCAAGGTACATATTCCACCTGGGTGTTCCCAAAGTATGACCTTCTTGGACTATTCTTCTCTTGGGTAGCTTGCCCTCAAAGAATATTGGTCTCCGACTACTCTTATCTTGAATGCCCTAGCACATTCTCAAAGAGTATCGAATCCCAGATGATTACCAATCCTCCATTCTGTCTTCCCAAGTGAAGACCAAAATGATGTGTCAATCTCTCCCTCTCAGCCAAGGAGGACCTGTTCCACACGGGAATGTACTCATTCCTGTATAAGGAATGTACCTAAGCTCATTCTTAGGAATTGCCCAGTTTCTTCCAAGTAAGAAACTAATCACGAGGCTCCCTCTCAATCGTGATCTGTGCCAGCACAGAGAATTAATGTTGTAAGTGGAAACGCCCCCCCCCCCCCCTCGACTCCAAGGCCCTGAATCATGGCCCCGCACGGAACCGTGGCCGCATCGCATCTTTAACCGCGGATCCGATTTTCGAAAACGCAGATCCCAAAAAAATTTGCGATTCCTGGTTTTTCGGATCCGTGCGCCCAGATCCGCGATTCCGTACAGTGGATCCGCGGATTGTACGGCGGATCGCTGTACGGAACCGCCGCGATTCCGGGACGGATCCGTACGGATTGCGAACGGTTCCGTACAGTGCCGTACGGATCCGACTAATGTGGGTCAGAAAAATGATTTTTTTGATTTTTTTTTAAAAAATTTGTCTTTGGTTGGGTTAGTAGGTGAGTTAGTGCTGAGTTAGGGATAGGAGGAAAAAAATATAAGCTCTCTTTTACCTCCTTAGATATTTCTTAGATGCTCCCTCATGGTAATGTTAAATTCTTAAAGTTAAAGTGACATTCTCATTTATTTTTCATTTCATCCTTTTACTTAAATTTTTAACATTACCATGAAATGACTTGGGATGTTTGAGAGTGGTTCCAGCCTAATCGGACTTCATATGGAGAAAATAGAATTTCATATCCTCTTCAAAATTCAGCAGACTTAACAGTTTTCAGGAATTCAGGATCAGTGGTATGGTGGCATGTCATTAGATTATATCATGTATGAGGGTATGTGATTAGCATTTAATCAAGAGCACCAAGCCCTATATGTACCCTAGTGTTGGTGGTGTTAATTGTTGAACTTCTTTGTCATGTCGTTAGCAAAAAATTACATTTCAATCAAGTCAAAATAATCGATCAAGCATGTTAAGTTCTTTCTACCATATTTTAAGGCTTGCATTAGGGTTTGATCAAAATTGGGCAATTTTGACTAATGTCCCTAGATAATCAAGGTAGAGGCAAAGGCTAGATAAGAGGAGAAGAATCTAGATTATAGATGGTTGATGCATCTATTCTAAATGGTTGATGCTCAAATAATTAATCATTAATGTACAATGGATGTCATATCTATCTTGATTTATGTACAAATATGCATGCTTCCATATCTTCTACAATTAATTTGGTATTTTGGATTTTTTTTAATATAAATGCAAAAAAATAAAAATAAATATATATATATATAGTAGACGCTTCCGAGATGCTTCGCTTCCTAGATTTTTTGGAAATGACGCTTCCGCGTCCCCGCTTCCAAAAAACGTCCCTGCTTCGTCCCCGCTTCGTGCAACGTTGGGTGAGACTCCCAGCTGCACATGAAGAATTCCTCCCCTCAATGTCATGGATTTCGATATTGAGGAATCTTCAACTTCAGCTCCATAGGGCACAGATCATCCATCACTTTTATTCATGAGTCATGTCATCTACCAGAAAGTGGTTCATCTATCTTTCTAATCTAGTTCACCGTTATGCCATGTTGCTTTCCTTCAAATCATCTCCAAGGATCATACATCCTTTCTCATGATTAGCAGCCCCGCACAAATTCATCCAAATAAACATATACATATGAACTTTTTAAAACGAAAGTTACCTCAGTGGTGATCTTTCACCATGACATCTTCTTGTAGGCATCGACATCCTTTATTCAAATTGACACATCTCCTAATGATATGTTTTGTCAAGGGTCTTCTTTACCAAACTTCTATCAAAGTCTACATATCCTCCCAAGAGATCTCCTAGTCACATCTTCTTGGCTTTCGGATGATAACGACCTCTTGACATGGTTGCATTTCATGATCTCTTCCTTTCGACACATTCTTCATTCCCAGGAACTTACACATTTTCCAGTTCCTTGTTCATATACAGCCACCTCATATTCCATAAAGATATATATATATATATTATGTTGATTTCATCTGTTAGTGCACTGAGAGATCCTCCTTCATAGATCATACTTCTAAATCTAGAAGTCTATTACCTGCAACCATATGACATGACTTCACAGCATCCAGTGTCATCATATAAATATATACATACCTCATACCTCAGCATATAATTCATCCTTCAGTAGTTTTACTAGAATGAAGAGCTTTATTCCATTGGCCTGTTCCATCAATATGTCATCACATCCTAGAATTATGTTTTTCATGATGACCCTTGATCTTGATGACTGCCTTCCATCAGTATTGTTATCAGAGAGGTTTTCTAGGAGCTGTTTTACCAAGGACTCCTACCATGCTTTGATCAGGATGTTACACTGCTTCCTATCATACAACCAACAGAAATCACTTAAAGGAGAAGATGATCTCAATCATAGTGGAGATCCCTCGCTTCCTCTTTCTTAGATTTCTTTGCATCAGGTTCTTCTCTCATTTCTGAGATATGGGCTTCTTCCCTTATTTCTCTTGTCCTTTTCAGATTTAGGACAATCTCTTTTTATAATGCCCAAGTTCATCACATCCAAAGCATCGTGCTTTGTCCATACTATACTGAGGACCCAAACTTACCGAATCTTCCTTTCTTCCTTGACGTGGTTGCCAAGGCTTGATTCCCTTCACTTGATCCTATAACACCTTTGGCTTTCAATCTTGTTTTCTCTATTTTACATAGAGACCCTAAATCATGGAATGATGTGGCTTCCTTCTTCCCATATAAACCTGAAGAGAAGTTTCCCCATTCATCTGGCAGAGCTTCCAACACTACTTCAGTCATCTCAGTGTTAGAGATTACTTCTCCCACTTCCTGCAAATGATCTCAGAGAGATTGCTTCTCCTGCAGTACTCACAGAGAATAGCTCCACCAATTTCTCATATATTTCTTTTGATGATTCTAGATTTGGTACATCGGAGATAAGAGAGTCTTTTATGGATTCTGTAAGAATCCTTTGGGCTCTTATATCTATCTTCATGTATTTGGCATGACTTTATTGTCCTTGTCTTCTAGGAATGTCTAAAACCCTAACCAGTTTGTTGCTTTCTTTACAAAGAAAACATTTTGATAGATTCATATGAAGTCATAGTGATACTTACTTGAGTAGATGTTTTTCTTCTTCTATCAGCTTCCTTGTTGAAGATGATGGCAAGAACTCCCTCTTAGAATGATTTCAAGGTAGGTGATCTTGGATCCTTGATGGTCAAGGATTACTTCATAATGAAGATGTCTTCAATAGTGTTGGGTGATGCTTAATGATGTGTCTTCCAACAACGTCTTCAATATCAAGAATCTTTGATGTTAAAGATTACCTCCTCGATGTGTGGATTCCTTGAATAAGGGTGAGAGTCTTCTTGAGATGGCTTGAGGATTTCCTTGCAAACTGATTTGACCTTACAATGTAGACTTTGACTTTTGCCTTCATGCTTTCCAAAAAACTGAATTTGATCCTTGAGTGTCTTCTTGTCAAATAGCCCTTTGTCTTTAGCACCTTAGCTTTGGTACCATGTTGAAAATTTGGAGAGCTGGATATTAATTCAAATTCTCTTCTTGATAATTACTTGTGAGCTTACTTGAGTTACTTATGTCTTCTCTTGCTTAGCTTATTTAGTTTTTCATCAAATCAATTACCAAAATACAAAAGACACAAAGTTAGGCTCCTAGAGCTAGGGCAAAACCTCTCCCTCTTGGAGAGGAAAACCCACGAGAAATTCTTCTTATAGACTTTCAGATGACAAGTACCATAACCTAGATTCAGACCCTAAACATTTATATGCTTCCAAGACCTTGTCATTGCTTCTTCATTGGCTCCTTTCCTGCCCCTACTTACATTGATCTGTACCTGTCAACACCAAGGCTAGAGAGCTCGGTCTCTCCTCGTGTTCTTCCTTCTCCAGAAGTATATAATTCTTGCTTGAGATATCAGCACTTTACACAGTCATAATCCTACAGTAGTATGATCTCTTCCTCATGCAGACCACTGCCTTGATCTCGCATATATTCCAGACCTGAACTCGCACTTTAGTATGCTTGCAATACCTCTGTAATCCGCATTCATTTCAGACTTAAGACTTTACATTAATATGCTGACTTGACTTGACTTCAACGCTGCCTTAACTTTACTCAAACCCTGTACTTGACCGAGGTTATATCATTCCTGAAATCACTGATATGTCCACACTATTTTCCTGTCTCAGATCCGCACTTTGGTTGCCCAGAACAGTCTGCAATTTCCTGTGGAAATATCAGAGAAACATCCGCAAATCCCTTCAGTAAATTCGCATTTATTACACCAAGAAATCCACATTTACAACTCCTGAAATTTCGCATTTATATCTAGAGCAGTCCGCAATTCTTCTGTGTTTTCTGCACAGCATAGGTGGGTATAAATAGTTGTTCCAACCTGTATTTGAGCTGACCTTACAGCCAGCTAGTAAGCCGACTTTATCACTGTACATGAGGTCGACTTGAAGTGCAATAATTTCAGCGTTGTAGCTTATCTTCCAGCATGGTTTGAGGGCTGAATTTAACACATCATTTTAGCTTGACTTCCAGCGTTGGTGAGGGCTATTACAAGCCACTCTTCCACAAGGTCTTGGCATGGTCTTGGAGCATTCTAGACTAGATCCTTCATATGAATGACACTTAATTATATTTACTCCTAGAAGACACGAACCCTAATAGACATCAAGAAGAAGTCTATTTAATCTATAATAAACTCTTGCTCATGAAACTCATGAAGCAAGTACAAAGTACATTTTATTATCTTTGTCTTCTACTTTACATAAATCCATAATTACATATTCAATATGAAGACCGACCTAATTACACTTTTCAACAGAAGATACCTTCAACAAACAATTAATAGGCATGAATTTCGTCAAACAATGAGTAAAGATGGCTGAGGCAATATGAGCTTTATTAAGATTGATCTTTCGTGAGTTAATTACAAACAAAAACTCAATGATGAACCTGGGACTCACTCCAATAGAGTTCTAGACTAATTCGGCCGACTGAAAATATTAATGCAATTCAACAGCACTCCACTTTGTCTCAAGAGAAAACTCGATCTGATGTCTGAGGCAACAAAACCCTTGTAAACAAGTTGGAACACATAACTCGACCTCACTAAGTATGCAGAAAAAGTTCAGCCAACTCAGCTTCAGATCCCTGGCAAACTCATCCCAAATATAGCAGTGAATTCAGACCCATTAATGAAGAGGTTGGGCAACCAAATGACCAAGTGTTGTAGCAACAAAACTGAAGGATACCCTGAGTGATAATTGTTGGAGCAATAAGTCTTGGGTCTCTGCCAATGTGCAACAACAAAATGCCAAGTTCGTCCTTTGATTTCTGATGAATTTGGCCCACTAAATATAGTTTCTTCCTCTTCATAAAATGATATGCAATGAAGGAATGAATGTGGCCTCCAACAGTGGTATATCTCGTTCTCCCTTTGGCAATGTTATTCAATGAAACTCAGCCTCTTTATATCAGAAATTCGGCCCTCTGTATCCACAATAATATGGCCACTACTAATGAAGCTTACATAAGAAATCACCCTTCAATGGTTCTGAGATAGTAAGAGTAGGAAGTGATCAAACTCGGCTTCCTTTTTAAGATAATAATCAGACCTCTAGTGCGTTGGGACTTGGACCTCCTGAATGGTTGAATTAAGCCTTCAAACAATATTTTACCCTTCAATAATTCAACCCTCACGCTTCAAATCTAGAGATGGAACTTTGCCCTCCTTTTATCACCAACTCAGCCTCCTTGAGAAATTTGAACTCGTCCTCCTACAAATAAACAAAATATGCTCCTAGGTATTGAAAATGTCCTACAATCAAACTTGATTAGATCTTCAAAATAAGCTCCTGAGAAACTCCAACTAGGGTGGCAATATTGTCTACCGAAATAAGATGGCAACTAGCTAGTTTGGCAATGAATTCCACCAAAACTAGTTTGAAGATCTCGCTTGAAACCCTTGCTGCTAAAACTCGCTTGAGCTCCAATCCAAATGATGATGAGAAGTCATAAGATAGGATGATGAGAAATGATCTCAAATATCCTTTTATAAGATTTCATCGAGTTTTCTCCAAGCTTCTAGAGCTCCTTTTAATATTATTTTGTTGATGAAGTCACTCTTTTCCCTCTAAGTAACTTTTTGCCCCCTTCTTAGTAAAAATATTTTTTCTCCCTTTTATTAATCATAATTTACCCTTTTTAATATATAATATCATCAAAATTGGGCAAATCTCTTTTGGTTTCCTTGATAATTTTCCTTCTCACTAGCCTAAAGGAGACAAATAAGTGAGCAGAAATAATAGCTCCAAGCTCAATAAATGGGGAACATTATAGTCCTCCCCGCCCAAAATTGCTTTCCCTCAAGCAATGTGAGCCCTGTGTGCACCAATATATGTTCTTCTTCCCACATAGCATCTTCTGAGGGTAGATCTTTCCATTGTACAAGATATTCTCTGATAATTCTTCTCCTCAACCTTCTCTCCCTCACCTCCAGTATCTCCTCAGGTATCAGCACTAAATGCCCCTCCTCATCCAATGGAGGTAGCTCTAATGAAATAACAATCTATTGTCCAATTGCCTTCTTCAAGCAAGACACATGAAATATACTATCTATCTTGCTTCCTTCTTGAAGCTCCAACTCGTAGGCCACTTTTCCTACTCTCCTGATAACCCAATAATGTTAATTTTTGCATCTAGGGTCAAATTCCAACTTGGAAAGTTCAAATGGTAGAGATGATGATTGCATTGAATTCTTCTTTTTGAGAGGACCAAAATCAACCTAAATATTACTTCATTTGGACAAGCAAAAGTTGGATTTTGAATTTATGAACCCTCTTATTTACATTAAATTAGGTCGGCCCTATGCACATGTACAATAGATCAGGTCGGACCCAACATCAAGTGGACCCTCATGGAAACCTATAAATAGAAGAGACCTCAAGCTCATTTGGACATATTCATCAAGCATTCTCTTCTTCTCTTCTATTGTCTTCGTTCGCACAAGTCTGACAGATGAAGTTCGCGCAAGGGTCCGAAACTATAGATCTGAGGCTCGCACGTGTCCAGGGTTTTTGTTTCATGGTTGCACGCACGTCACTGGGAATTTTTTACCACGGTCGGACACATAAACTGTTCCTCAGTGCGATTGGAAGGCTAAAGTTGCACACATAGTAAACTGTAGGAAGCGATCGGAGCTTTGAGGCAGATCCGAAAGAATTCATCCCCAGGTGCATGCTTGCGATGTCCCTTAGTGCGACTAGGAAGACAGAGTCGGACGAACATACCCATGGAGGGTGCGACTAGGGGTTTGAGGTTGGTCTAGGTCAGTGTATCCTCAGTCACATGTTGACAGTTCTCTTGGGAGTGACCAGACGCTCGCATACAGTATCTAAGGGAGCGACTAAGAAGTTATAGTCGCACGCAGAACATCTTGATGAGTGCGACCAGGGTTCTGAGCTAGGGTTTGACATTTGACCGTAGTTGACTATAGTTGTCTGATGGCTGGAAGGTTTCTATTTGTTGTACTGTAATTCTGGAAGTCTGTCTCTGTTTTGTATTGGGTAAATCTCTACTAGAAGTTTATGTATTGGGCTCATTGTACTCTCTACTGAAACATTTTATGACGAACTAATAAGAAGAAGATTTGAAAGGGTATTCCCCTTTGTGGGGTTTTTGCCTGGTCTTTGACCAATCTGGTGTCTCTTATGGAAGTGGTATTGTCTCCTTTGTGTCATTGCACTTATTGTTCTATCTTCAGTTACTACTTATGATTGGAAACTATCTTAATAATTGGATGCATTGCTTAATGAAAAATTGATTTGGGTTGAAGTAATTGAAACAGCATAGAACAATCTGAAAAACTAACAAGGCCCATAAAACCGTGGCTTAAGCATTTTCGCACCCTTTTACTTGAGGATAGACTACTTGTATGACTACAAGTGCAAGTATATTGTGTCTCCTACTTCAAAGCTCCTCTCTATCTGATGTCGATCAGCGTATAACTTCTACGAGCTCTGAGCTATGTGAAGGTTATCCTTGAGTGCCTTAAGGATATCCGGGCATTCCTAGACCTAATCTTTGGCCATTGGGACTCAACTGTCTCCGAACACCATGTCTACAAAGGATAATGCATCATAGCCATATAACACTCTAAACAGTGACATCTCGATCAACATGTTGTATGAAGTGTTGTACCAATACCGGCACTGTGAAAATTTTTGAATCTAAGTTATAGAAATCCTACTGCAGTAAATCCGATTTGCATTGCCTACTTGCCTTATTTAAATTACAAGTTATTTTTCTGAATCTTCAGTAAAAATACTTATGCAAATACATAGCAGCCTACACAATTATACATATCAAGTACTGAAAAATAAGTGACACATTCAAACAAAGGACACACTTATTTTTGGACAAATGTCCCCGAAAAAACCCAATGCGGGAAAACCGGTGCAGCAGTTCTGAGGGTTTATATTATCATGCATATTTATGAATACAATCTAGGGTGCCAAGTCTGGCTCACCCAACAGAGAAAATCCTCAGCAGAAGTACCTCTATCCGAAGACAGATATTTCAGCTGATCCAACAGCAAAATGAAGAAACCCCAAGGTTACTGCGTTGTCCCCAGTGTTGCACAGCGATGGCTGCAGCAAGCTTTGCGTTGAGACTGCATCACCTCCTCTAGTGGTTGCATCACCCTCCTTGTGAGCCTTCCCGACTCGGAAATCGATCTGCTGAAAGGGTGCCTAATTTGCCTCACAGAAACCGCAGTGCAACTAATCAAGTGACTGTGTCACCCCCTCTGGCTCTACATCACCCTTTTCGCTCTACGTCACCCTCTCTGAAGTCTGCGTCACCTCTCTTGGTGGCTGCGCTAGTCCCTCTGATGTCTCTGTTGGCTCTCAGCACTGTACACTTGGTCCTTCAATCAACAACTGCTTCTACCCCTCACTGTTGTACTAAGTCACTGCTCTTTCAGAAGAATTCAATCTGTAGATTCAAACTCTGTGTGTATTCTCCAATTGACCCTCAAGTCTTCATTTAGCCTGTATTTTCCTGTTGATGAATCAATGGTCGTGATCTAATCTCTAATCGACAGCTAAGATTAGAAAAGACTTGATCTTCGTCACGTAGAACATTCTCACCCACATGTTTAAATTAATTCACTTTAATTATTTTATTTCCCTAAGTTTTAACTTAGGCTCCATTTAAAATCATTAATTATTTGACTAACTTAAGCTCCAAGTGGAATTTCTCCAAACGATTTCTGGGTCTTGGAGATCTCATGTGTCCTAGCCAAGGTTGCGGGGAAGCTTCACCCCCCCCCCCGGTTCCCACTCCCAAAACGCGCTTCGTTCGGGAGCGTTTTGGGAGCGCTCGGAAACGCACTCCCGAAAACGCTTCCTGAGCGCTTCCGAGCCTGTAAAAACGCTCCCTGCCTTTTCGGGAGCGTTTTAGGGAGCGCTCAGGAGCGAACGCTCTCTGAGCACTTCCGGCATTAAAAAAACGATTCAGGGGCATTTTTTAAATGCCGAAAGTGGTCAGGGAGCGTTCGCTCCCGAACGCTCCCTAGCAGTGTGAAAAAAATTCTTCAAAATTTTTTTTTTTTTTTTGAAGAGGGAGGGAGGAGAGTTGGGTAAATAAAAGCCCACCCTCCCCTCATTTTGTTTTATTGTTTTAGTTGAGTGAGTGAGAGCAAGAGGAGAGAAGGAGAGCTTGGAGCAAGAGTTGGAGAGCGGAGCTGCGGAAGTGCTAAGGAGAGAGCAAGGAGCAAGTTGCAAGAGAGCAAGAGGAGGATTGCAAAAGAGAGGTAGGTCTTCTAATCTAGTTTTGTATTTTCTAGGATGAATTTTTAAGTTGTTCAAAAATGAAAACTTGATTTTTTTTTCTGAATGTTGCATTTTATCGTGTTGAAAACTTAAAAATTGAATTGTTTTTTTCCTATGTTGCATTTCCTATTCCCATTTGGCATTTCTCCATTTTTTTTGCAGGCTAGAAACTTAAAACTTGAAACTTGAAACATCATGGCTATATGGCTAGGGATTTTCATCATGCTAGTTCCTTTCTTTGTAATAATGGTGTTGGAGAGTAGAAGAAAGAGGCACATTAGAGAAGAGGAGGATGAAGAAGTGGGTTATGGTGAATTTGATGAAAATCCTGAAGAGGAGGAGGATTATGCTGAGGAGGAAGGGGGGAGTGGAGAACATGAGGCCACGATACCCCAACTAGACAAGACCAAACTCAGACACCTTTGTGGAAATATGTTCAGAGGCAGAAAGGAGGGAAAGGTGGTGGAACCACTAAATTTCTTTGCCCCCATTGCAATAAAGAATACCATGATTCATACACCCGTGCGAGAAGGCACCTTTGTGGGAAAATGCAAGGGGATGGAGACAAAAATCTAGGAATCAAAATTTGTGTTAGTGTGCCAGCAACAGAGAGAGAGAAATACAGAAAGGAAGAGGAGGCTGCCCTACAGAGATCTAAAAGATCTAGGGGTTTCATTGATTCTTATACACCATCAGGTGCATCACATCATGGACAAAGAAGTCCATCAACTTCCACCTATGGCAATGGTTATGGAGGCAGTGGCACACCTGGATTAAGGCGTGGAACCATATCCGATTTCCTTGACGAAGGGTGTAGGAATGATGTGGATTCAAAAATTTTCCAATTTCTATATGCATGTGGGGTGCCATTCAATGTTCTTCGCTCACCTTATTGGCATGAAATGGTTTCTGCCATTAATGATGCCCCCAAAGGATACAGGAGCCCTGGGTATGACAAGGCTAGAACCGTGGGTCTTGATCATGACAAAGCTAAAATAAACCATTCTTTGGCTAGAATGAAAAATTCATGGAATGAGCATGGGGTGTCCATTGTCTCTGATGGATGGATCAATGTAAAAGGAAAGCCATTGATAAGTGTTTTGGCTGTGTCGGTTAGTGGTGGAATCTTCTTGTCAGCATATGATTATTCAGACAAATTCAAGACCGGCATTAACATTGCAGAACCATTACTTGCAATTGAAAAGACTGGGCCATACAATGTCATACAAGTCATCACTGATAATACTGCTAACTGCAAGGCAACAGGAGCAATTATTGAGGATAAATACCCCAACATATTTTGGTCTGGGTGTTTGGTTCACACAATGAACCTTTTGATGCATGATATCATTAAAAACAAACAACCTCAATTCAAATGGCTTGGTGATTTGTACAAAAGAGGTAAAAAAATGATAAAATTTATTACAAATCATAGTAATACCCATGGGCTTTTCCGTACTCACTCCAAATTGAAGTTGTTGAAGATAGCAAAGACTAGATTTGCTAGCTATTACCTCACCTTCAGGCGCCTTTTGAAGGTAAGAGAGTCATTGGCTGCAATGGTATCAAGCCCACACTGGCAGGTATTAAAGGACAGGGCAGCAACAATAGTTGACAGGCAAGGTTTTGAACATGTGGAGGAGACCGCCCTTGACCCTTTGTTTTGGGCACGTGTGAGGGAAATTTTGAACTTCACCAAGCCCATTTATCACATGATTCGTTTTTTAGATACAGATAAACCAGTGATTGGGGAGGTTTATGAGCAGATGGATAGCATGTTGGGCCAAATAAAAGATGTTGTTAAGGATAATGATCCCAACTTGTATGCAATGATTCATGACTGTGTGTGTGCACGGTGGAATAAACTCACTGTTCCACTACATGCCTTGGCATATATCCTTATGCCAAAATACTACTCTCCATCTTGGTTGGGCCAACCTGCACCTGGAGGTGGGATTAGGATCAAACCTCACACTGATCCAGAGGTACAAGAGGGGTACATGAAGGCATTAGACAAGTTGGTCCCCGACAGGGAGGAGTGTGCTAGATTGCGCCTTGAATTAGGCAGATACTTCAGTTGCACTGGTAACTTTGGTTCTTTCCATGCAATGGAAGACAGAGATAGATTTGATGCTCTCACATGGTGGGAAGCATATGGCGGCATGGGACTTTTGCCAAAGTTGGCAAAAAAAGTTCTCTCACAGGTTGTGAATACTTCTTCTACAGAGAGGTCTTGGAGCACCTACAGCTTCATACATAATGTGAGAAGAAACACGCTGAATAAAAACCAAGCTGAAAGCTTGGTTTATGTGCATTACAACTTGAGGTTGTTGAGCCATTATTGTGATCGGGCATATGAGGATCAATCATACAGAGTCTGGGACAACAACCCAGAGGATGATAATTTGGAGGACGGCACGGTACATATGGAAGAATTGGAAGAAAATCATTTTAGGAATGATGATGAAGCATCAGCAGCACCGCCACACACAGGGCCAGTCCCACCATGCAGTAGTAGTGCGGGTGGCAGTGGCAGTGCCAGTGCCAGTCCTCGATATCCAACTATTGTTCCGTTGCAGATTCAGCCTCCACCTTCTAGTCATGGTCATGGACGTGGTACTCCTAAGAGTACTAGAAGACCATCATTTCCTCGTGGCTCGCACAAATTAGACATTTCTCGTGGGCGTGGCAAGGGGCCAGCCAATAGATAAAATAGATTTGTTGTTACTAGTCTTTTCTATTTTCTAGTAGATTTTATCTTTTATAACTGTTGACAGTTGACCGTTGAAGTTTGAACAGTTGAAACTTGACTCTTTCATATATTTAATGACAATTTAAGTTTGAAGTTTGAATTTGAAAGGTGAAACTTTGAAGTTGGCATTTATAAGTTTACAAGTCATTATGAATTATGAATATGATGTTTCATGAAAGTTATATGGTGATCAATGAATCAATGATGATAAATGTTATATATCAATGATGATAAATTGTATATATTGAATTTTGAAATCAATGAATCAATGATGATAAATGTTATATATTGAAATTTGAAATCAATGAATCAATGATGATAAATGTTATATATCAATGATGATAAATGTATATTGATTCTTGAATTTTGAAATCAATGAATCAATGATGATAAATGAATTATGATATACATCAATGATGATAAATGTTAGATATTGAAATTTGAAATCAATGATGATAAAAGTTATATATTGAATTTTGAAAGCTTGAAACCTTCAAATTGATGATTTGCGAGACTCAAGAGTCAATATGTTGTATGCTTCCAACTTGTGGGCGTGGTTGATGAAAATTATAACTTCTAGATGATTGATGTTATATGATTCAATCTATGTTTTTATGTTTTTTATGTCTAAATGATCATTCTACATGCTTTTGTTGACATATATGCATCAAAATATAAAAAATAATATATATATATATATATATAAACGTTCCCCGAAACGCTCCGGACCGGGAGCTTTTGAAAATGGCGCTCCCGCTCCCAAGCAACCATGGTCCTAGCCCCTCCACAAAGTTTCGGAGCTAGAGCACATCTGATGCTACCCAAACAAATCAGCACTCCCTCTTAGTGACGAATGTGCTCTAGCAATACTTCTTCACTAGAAGCATCACCTCGATCCACGGCATCGATCCTCTGCACTACTGATGCTTGGCTGCTGCCCCTCATCCACTGCGTTGCTACCTTTTGTACTGCTGCCAATGACACTCCCACTTGTCACTGCTTCATCTGTACTGAAGTCCCCTCTCAAATGTTGCATCATGCTGCCCATAGCACTACCACTGCTAACTGTTGCACTGCAACTCAGTTTCTGAGAGTTAAGCAACTGCAAAACTTCCCAAAACTGACATACTGGTCAGTCTAGATACATCTCGATGCTGGAACTACCTCTGTTGCTAATATATCTTGACCCTTTGATGCTCCGCGTTGCTGCTGCTCTACACTGAGTTGCACCTTCGTGCACTGCGCTGTTGTTGTTGCCTCTACTCTGCGCTGCTTCAGTCTTCGGTACTCTAGCTCTGCCATTGTTGCTCCATCATCTCTCGCACCAACTGACACCCGTCATTTTGCTACTATCATTTGGGCTCCTATAGCCGTATGTGATCCAAGAGTTTGAGCAACTCAAGGATCTTGCCCCCGGACTAAAGCTCAAAAGAGCTACAGATCTATGTAACCCCACCTTTTCTCCAAAACTGACATACTAGTCAGTCTGGATACATCTCGATGCTGGAATTACCTCTGTTGCTAATCTGTCTTGACCCTTTGATGCTCTGCGTTGCTGCTACTCTACACTGAGTTGCACCTTCGTGCACAGCGTTGCTGTTGTTGCCTCTACTCTGCGCTGCTTCAGTCTTCAGCACTCTAGCTCTGCCATTGTCGCTCCATCATCTCTCGCACCAACTGACACCCGTCATTTTGCTACTATCATTTGGGCTCCTATAGCCGTATGTGATCCAAGAGTTTGAGCACCTCAAGGATCCTACCCCCGAATTGAAGCTCAAAAGAGCTACAGATCTATGTCACCGCACCTCTTCTCCTGAGGCACATGAGCACTCATGGCGACATCATCATCATCATCCCCATCATCGTCCTCTGTTGCAGCAGCCTTCGAATCATAATCTTCTTTGCCCTTCTTCTTCTGAGGGAATTGTGTGGCGAAATGTCCCAATTCTCCACACTTGAAGCATCTGACCTTCGAGAGGTCTTTCTTCTCCCTTATCTGCTTCCCATGTCGTCCCTTAGATACGAGAGCCACATCTTCCTCTTCCTCCTTCTTGATCTTGATCCCCATACTGCTACTTCCCGCCTTGGTCAACCTTATGATCTCTACTTTTCAAAGAGCTACCCACATCTCCTCCCAGTTTGGAAGAGCGGCTCTGCCCAAAATACCTTGGACAAAGGTTTCCCAATCTTCTGTTACTGCATTCAGGGCAATCCTAACCATAAGTACATCATCTAATGTAGCCCCTATGGAAATCAGCTGATCTCGAATCGCTCGCAAGCTGATAAGGAAGGGGTCGTTTTCTTCTCCCTTCTGCATCTGAAATGGTCTCAACTGATTCTCAAGCAACCTTCTCCGCTGGACAGAGGTTCCCAGGTACATAGTGGTCAAGGAAGTCCACATTTCCCTTGTCGTGTTCTTCTCGGAAATATGTGGGATCACACAATCTTTGACTCCATCCATGATCATGCGTTTTGCCTTCGTTTGAGCCTCTTCGTACTTCTTGAGAGCATCAGCATCAATAGGGACAACAACTGCATTCAAGACATGATCCTTGATGCGATGATCATCCAAAACTAACAGGATCTTGGCCTTCCAGATGACAAAGTTGGATGCTCCATCCAACCTGTCATGATCCCTCAGTCCATGTGCGGCCATCTTTGCTCAACAAGAAAATGTCGAACTAGTTCTCTTCTCCCTCTATTGTCGCTGCCCCAGCAAAACTCGAATCTGGGTTTCTTTGGTGCTAGAAACCCTCCAAGGAACAAGTTCCCTCTGAAAATCGATTTCCTTTACAGAAATCCTTCTGCCAACTGATGACGAAATACTCCTCTCCAATCACTCTTTGTTGTCGATCAACATTGGATCTAGACTTCTTGGAAAGAAGTCTTTTGAGAAATTGCTTCGCTCTACTTTTCCACTGCCCCACTAAACACTATTCTGCACCAACAGAAACAATGCCCCACCAGTAACTCCTGAAGAAAAATTGAACTGCTCTTCCAGCCACGACAACCGGAAAGATGAAGACTCAAAACCTCTGCATTGTGTTGATTTTTGGGTCGCATCGGATGTGCTCTAGCTCCGAAACTTTGTGTAGGGGCTAGAACACATGAGATATCCAAGACCCAGAAATTGTTTGGAGAAATTCCACCCAGAGCTTAAGTTATTCAAATAATTAATTATGTTAATGGAGACCCTAAGTCTAACTTAGGGAAATTAAATAATTAAAGTGAATTAATTTAAAGATGTGGCTGAGAATGTTCTAAGTGACGAGAATCAAGTCTTTTCTAATTTTAGTCGTCGATAAGAGATTAGATCACGGTCGTTGATTTGTCAACTGGAAAAGTATTAAAGGAAGGCTTGGGGTTAGTTGGAGAATACACACAGAGTAGCAGCACTTGAGGTAAGTCGGAATTTTGGGGCGCAGTTTGCTGAGAATTTCAGAGCGAGCTTGCAGTGCAGTGAGGGGCAGTTCGACAACGAGATTTACATCCAAGACCGAGAATACAATAGCAGAGAGAGAGATCAGCACCAGAGAGGCAGCACAGGCCCCGCAGGGGTGACGCAGAGCCAACAAGGCTCACGCAAAGCTGAAGCAGAGCCAGCAGGGCTCATGCAGAGGGGACGCAGAGCCAGAAAGTGTGACGTAATCACTCAGAGAGTTGCGTTGGGGTTTCTGTGGAGCAGATCGGGAAGTCATCGAGCATTTTGATTTATGAGCTGGGAAGGCTCACGAAGAGGGTGACATGGCTCCTCGAGAAGGTGACGCAGTCTACCTTGTTGTAGCCATCGCTCAACAACACTAGGGACTACGCAGTCACCTTTGGGGTTTCTTCGTCCAGTTGTTGGATTAGACATAATATCTGTCTCTAGATAGAGGTACTTCTGCCGAGGATTTTCTCTATTGGGTGAGCCACATTGGCACCCTAGTTTGTATTCAGAAATCTACTTAGTAACAAAACCCTCAAGAGTTTCTGCACCGGTTTTCTCGCATTGGGTTTTTCCGAGGACATTTGTTGGAAGAAATTGTGTCCTTTATCTACATGGTTGCTTATTCTTCGGTACTTGATATGTATAATTGTGTATGTTGCAGTGTATTTACTTCAATGTTTTCATGAATTATTCAGAAAATAACTTGTTAAGTTAAACAAGTAGGAGAATTAAATCAGATTTACTGCAGTAGGATTTCCGTTTAGAGAATTCAAAAAATTTCACATGGTATCAGAGCATTTGCAGATCAGGAAGAGCTAAAGCCATCAACAGAAGACCAAAGAAAATTTGTTGCAGGAAGGTAGTTGTCCCGAGTGACAGCACAGATCTAGAGAGAGGCAAGGAAGGGTCATGCAGTCACCTGTGGAGCTCACGCAGAACCTACGTCATCCAGGAGAAAGTGACGTTGTAGCTATAGTTGTGGCAGCGCAGTGTTTGCTAGGCCAGCGTAGGGTTTTCGAGCCTCCGTCTTTCCGGTTGTCGTGGCTGGATGTGCAAATCATTTTTCTTCAGTAGTTGCTAGTGGGGAATTGTTTCTGTTGGTGCAGAACAGTGTTTAGCGGCGGGTGGCAAAGTAAGGGGAAGCAGTTCCTCACCAGACTTCTTGCCATGGAGCCTAGATCCAATGCTGATTAACAACAAAGAGTGATCAGAGAGGGTTGATTCGACATTAGTTGGCGAAGGATTTCCGGGAGGGAAATCGTTTTTCAGAGGGAGCGAGTTCCTTAGAGAGTTTCTAGTGCCAAGAAACTCATATCTGAGTTTGTTAGGGCAGCAACAAAAGAAGGAGAAGAGAACAAGTTTGACATCTTCAATTGAGCAGAGATGACCACATATGGACTGAGGGATCAAGACAGGTTGGATGGAGCATCCAACTTTGTCATCTGGAAGGCCAAAATCCTGTCAGTACTGGACGAGCATCGTATCAAGCATCTCGTCGAGAGCGTGGTTATTGTTCATGTTGACGCTGATTCGTTGAAGAAATATGAAGAAGCTCAAGCGAAGGCTAAGCGCTTGATCATGGACAAAGTCAAGGATCATGAGGTCCCACACATTGCTGAGAAGGACATAGCACATGAGATGTGGACTTCTTTGACCACATTGTATCATGGGACTTCTGTTCAGAGGAGAATTCTTCTGGAGAATCGGCTTCAACTATTCCAAATGCTGAAGGGAGAAGAGATCGACCCCTTCCTCATTAGATTGAAGGCAATTCGTGATCAGTTGGTTGTCGTGGGGGCCACACCTGATGAAGGTCTTATGGTGAGGACTACTTTGAATGCAGTTTCCGATGAGTGGGAGAACTCTGTCCAAGGCATTTTGGGCAGAGCAGTGCTTCCAAGTTGGGAAAACATGTGGGCATCTCTTCGACAAGAAGAGATCAGGAAGATGACCAAGGCGGGCATGAGCAACGGAGGGATCAAGATCAAAAAGGAGGAGGAGGAAGATGTGGCTCTCGCATTTAAGGGACAGCATGGGTAGCGTAGGAAGAAGAAGGAAGACCTTTTAAAGGTCAGGTGCTTAAGTGTGGTGAACTAGGACATTTCGCCACATAATGCCCTCAAAAGAAGAAGGTTGAAGACAAATTTGATTCAAAGGTTGTCGCAGCTAAGGATGATGATGGAGATGATGACAATGTGGCCATGAGTGCTCATATGCCTCGAGAGAAGAGCTGGGGCGACATTGATTTGTAGTTCTTTCGAACTGCAGTGAGGGGCAGGATCCTTGAGGTGCCCAAACTCTTTGATCACATACAAGCTACGGGAGCCCTTAATGACAGCAGCAGGATGACTGGAGTCAGTTGGTGTGAGGATGATGGAGCAACATTCACAGAGCTAGAACGCTGAAGACTGGAGCAGCGCAGAGCAGAGGCAGCAGCAGTGTAGAGGCTGATGGACTTCAACAATGCAGAGGTAGTGCAGAGCAGCAGCAGCGTAGAGGCACTAGAGGGACAACGCAGATTAGCAACAAAGGATGCTTCAGTATCGAGGTGCACCCAGAGTGACTTGTATGTCAAGTTTTTGGATGGATTTTTCAGTTGCTTACTTCTCAGTCATTGAGTTGCATTGCAACAATTAGCAGTGGCAGTGCTATAGGCAGCATGATGCAACATTTAAGAGGGAGCTGCAGTACAGATGAGGTAGTCTCAGTGGCAGTGATATGGGCAACAGTACAGATAGCAACAGCGCAGTGAATGAGGGGCAGAAGTCGAGCATCTGCAACGTAGAAGACCAATGTCGTGGATCAGGGTGATGCTTCAGGATGAACTGTTGCTAGAGCACATTCCTCGCTAAGAGGGAGTGTTGATTTTTAAGTAACATCGGATGTGCTCTAGCTTTGAAACTTTGTGGAGGGGCTAGATCACATGAGATCTCCAAGACCCAGAAATAGTTTGGCGAAATTCCACCTGGAGCTTAAGTTATTAAAATAATTAATTATGTCAATGGAGACCCTAAGTCTAACTTAGGGAAATTAAATAATCAAAGTGAATTAATTTAAACATGTGGGTGAGAATGTTCTAAGTGACAAGGATCAAGTATTTTCTAATATTAGTCGTCGATTAGAGATTAGATCACGACCGTTGATTCGTCAACTAGAAAAGTATTAAAAGACAGCTTGGGGTCAGTTGGAGAATACACACACAGTAGCAGCACTTGTGCTACGTCGAAATTTTGGGATGCGGTTTGTTGAGAATTTCGGAGTGAGCTTGCAGTGTAGTGAGGGGCAGTTCGTCAGCGAGATTTTTCATCCAAGGCCGAGAATACAATAACAGGGAGGCAGATCAGCACTAGAGAGGCAGCGCAGGCCTAGGAGGGGTGACGCAGAGCCAGCAGGGCTCACACAAAGGGGACACAGAGGCAGAAATGGTGACGCAGTCACTGAGAGAGCTATGTTGGAGTTTCTGTGGGGCAGATCGGCCAACCATCCATCATTTTGATTTATGAGCCAGGAAGGCTCACGGAGCGGGTGACGCAGCTCCTGGAGAAGGTGACGCAGTCTAGCTTGTTGTAGCCATCGCTCAACAGCACTAGGGACTGCGCAATAACCTGTGGGGTTTCTTCATCCAATTGTTGGATCAACCATAATATCTGTCTTCGAATAGAGGTACTTCTGCCGAGGATTTTCTCTGTTGGGTGAGCCACATTGGCACCCTAGTTTGTATTCAAAAATCTGCTTAATAATAAAACCCTCAAGAGCTGATGCACCGGTTTTCCCACATTGGGTTTTTCTGGGGACATTTGTCCGAAAAATTTGTGTGTCCTTTGTCTGCATGGTTGTTTATTCTTCAGTACTTGATCTGTATAATTGTGTAGGCTGCAGTGTATTTTGTTCAATGTTTTCATGAATTATTCAGAAAATAACTTGTTAAGTTAATTAAACAAGTAGGAGAAGTAAATTAGATTTACTTGTAGTAGGATTTTTGTCTAGAGAATTCAGAAATTTTCACACGCTGGCCTAGAAAACACTGCGTTGCCTTTGTTGCAGCGACATCGTCACCCTAGCTAGCTGACGCAAACTCTACGTGAGCCACTCTAGTGACTCTGTCACCCTTCCTTGCCTCTTTTTGGTTCTGCGCTCTCTCAGGACAGCTGCCTTCTTGCAGCAAGTTTTCCTTCATCTTTTCGCTGATGGCTTCAGCTCTACCTAGCTCTGATATCATGTGAAAAATTCTGAATCTAAGTTACAAAAATCCTACTGCAGTAAATCTTATTTGCATTACCTACTTGCCTTATTTAAATTACAAGTTATTTTTCTAAATCTTTAGTAAAATACTAATGCAAATACCTAGCAGCCTACACAATTATACAGATCAAGTACTGAAAAATAAGTGACACATTCAAAGAAAGGACACACTTATTTTCGAACAAATGTCCCTGAAAAAAACCAATGCGGGAAAATCGGTGCATCAGTTCTAAGGGTTTATATTATTATGCAGATTTCTGAATACAATCTAGGGTGCCAAATCCACCTCACCCAATAGAGAAAATCATCAGCAGAAGTACCTCTATCCGGAGACAAATATTTCAGTTGATCCAACAGCAGAATGAAGAAACCCCAAGGTGACTATGTTGTCACCAATGCTGCGCAGCGATGGCTGCAGTAAGCTCTGCGCTGAGACTGCATCACCTCCTCTAGTGGCTGCGTCACCCTCCTCATGAGCCTTCCCGGCTCAGAAATCGATCTGCTGAATGGCTGTCTGATCTACCTCACAGAAACCCCAATGCAGCTACTCAAGTGACTGTGTCACCCCTTCTGGCTCTACGTCACCCTTCTGGCTCTGCGTCACCCTCTCTAGGCTCTGCGTCACCTCTCTTGGTGGCTACGTTGGTCCCTCTTCTATCTTTGATGCCTCTCTGCACTGTACTCTTGGTCCTCTGACCAACAACTACTGCTGCACTGAATCACTCAGATCTAATCTTTGTCTGAGCACTACTCCATTAGAAGAATTCAATCTCTAGATTCAAACTTCGTGTGTATTCTCCAACTGACCCTCAAACCTTCCTTTATACTTTTCCTATTGATGAATCAACGATCGTGATCTAATCTCTAATCAATGGCTAAGATTAGAAAAGACTTGATCTTCATCACTTAGAACATTCTCACCCACATGTTTAAATTAACTCACTTTAATTATTTTATTTCACTTTAACTCACTTAAGCTGCGAGTGGAATTTCTCCAAACGATTTCTGGGTCTTGGAGATCTCATGTGTCCTAGCCTCTCCACAAAGTTTCGGAGCTAGAGCACATCTGATGCTACCCAAAAAAATCAACACACACAAGTGTAGCCACTTCACCAATGCCCTTTGTTGTCCTAATACATAATTCCTCGAGTACCCCTCTAGCCATTTTTATTTACTATCTCCATCTATCCATTCGTTTGTGCGTGATAGCTCATACTAGCGGTAAGTTCTATGCCCACCAATCTGAATAACTCCTGCAAAAATCCTCCCATAAATCTGTTGTCCCTATCATTGACAATATTCTTGGGTAGACCATGTAGCCTAAATACCTCCTGAAAGAATAACTTTGCCACCTGGGATGTTGAGCTCCTAGCAGAGATCACAAAGAAATGGGCGTACTTAGTCAGTCGATCCACCACCACATAGATACAATCCTTGCCTTTCATTGATGGCAATCTCGTGATGAAGTCCTCTTCCACTTCTGTTATGGAACAAGAAGTGGTTGCAATAGGTGTATTGGATGTGCATGCTCCTCCATATTCAACTGGCAGACGCTACATTTGCGAACATACCTCGAAGCATCCTCCTTAAAACCCTTCCAAGAGAATCTCTCTCTGACTGTCTTGTAGGTCTTAAGGTAGCCCCAATGTCTTGCAAGTGGAAAATCATGTACTGCTTGTATAAATTTATCCTTCAACTTTGATTTTGGTACCAAGTAGATTTTGTCCTTATGGTAGATGATATCATGAAACACCATGTATATTCTATCCTATAACTTCCCATCCAAGATTTAACATGCCATCTTATTCTTTGAATACTCCACCAATAGTTGGGACTTCCAATCCAATGAGGTGTCCATAAAAGAGAATGTCGCAGGTCTCCTAGAAAATGCTTCGACAACCAAATTAATTTTCCCCTTGACATACTTGATCCCAAAATCATAATCCTGAATTTTTCTCACCCATTTCGGTCGTCAGTCATTCAATTCCTTCTAATCTAAGAAAAAACTGAGGTTGTTGTGAATAGTCTTCACTTTGAATGTAATATTCCAAATTAGCAGTCAGCTAATTGGAATATTAATTTTGTTAAATTTTTCCTTTTCTAATGTTTAATAGGAAATAAAGTGGGTGAGGGGACCCACAAATAAACTATATGGTTAGTTCACTTTCCTAAAGTCATTAAGACAAATATTAGAAGCTAAAGTGGGGCCTATGAGGCCAGCCACACATAGAAGACAACATCCTAGTGGCAGCGTAAGCAACGCAGTGACAACATGGGAGAGGCAACAGCACAGTGATTAGTTGGCAGAGAGGTAGCGCAGTTAAGGTGGGCCCAAGGGAACTTTGGGGGCTCAGCCTAGGTAACAGAGTATGAGAGCAACTCATTCCTCATTCATTCAATCACTGATTTTTATATCTGATAGGGTAGCACGCTTGAGCTATTTAGCCGAGTCTACAAGTGTTGTTTAGCACAAATATTTCCGAGTGGAGATCTCAACCTCATCCTCGAGGGACTTCGAGTGCCCGCTCAGGAGAGGAGTTCCACCACTATTCAAAAGGAGGTTCACTAGAAAGCATCCAGGCATACGCAGTCCTTTCAGGACAGCACAGAGGCCACACAGGCAGCGTAGGGAGTACGCAGTCCAGCAAAGGAGAGAGTTGAGAGAGAGGAATAGAGTGCATATTTCAATCCAGAGCCTTGGGGAGGAGGTCAGCCACTTCCTATTAGTGTTTTGGGCAGATTTTCAGTAGTTCCTTCTATCTATTCAGCCAGAGAACCAGATCACCCCGCAGAGCAACGTGGCAAGCCCAAGGGGCTAATTTCCGGGGTCAGGATTTCTGGAAACCCTTTCTGGTTTTTTGTGGGTTTGTTGAGGGGGGTCCGCTATCCAACTCCGAGAATTTTCTAAGAAGAGGATCATCCTCAACACACAGAGACTTTCCAGCTAGCAACAACAGTTCCAGCTTTGGCAGCGCAGAGGAGGAGCCACGCAGAGCAGCCGAACTCTCTGTCCGAGATTGAGGGTAATTTTAGCTTGTCTCGTGTAGGCCCAGGTGCTACCTTTCTGAGCACCTCATTGTACTTGTTCCCAGTAGAAATATAATAAAATGGCTCAGATGTTTTTGGCTCTATTATGGTGCTTTTAATGGCTATTTCTGTTTTGTGGTAGTTTTAGTCTTTGCATGCTTTATATTATTGTTTGTTCCCAATTTGGGATATTACATTGAACCTGTTTGCCACCAATTATGTCTTGAACTTGGCCAATGCATGCATGATGGCGAGGATCTCTTTTTCATATATAAAGTAATAACACTCATAGTCCCTAAGCTTCCTTCTCTTGAAAGCAATAGGGTGGTTGTTCTGCATCAATACTGATCCAATCCCTTCACCTGAAGCAACACACTCCAAAACAAGCGGCTAAGAAAAAGCAAGTAAAGTTAAAACAGGACAAGTGTTCATTACCTCCTTAATTAGCACAAAAGCCTCCTTAGTTGCATCTGTCCACACAAAGGCTTCTTTCTTGGTCAAATCTGTAAGTGGTGTTGCCAGTTGAGAAAACCCCTTGACGAACTGCCTATAGTAGGCGCAGATACCAAAGAATCCCCTCAACATCATCACGTTCTTGCAAGTAGGTCATTCAATGATGGCTCGAATCTTCTCTTGATGCACTTGCACCCGTTCTCGACCAATCACTTGCCCAAAATAGTGCAGCTCGGTCAAACCAAACTTACACTTGGATAACTTTGCATAAAATTGTTGATCCACCAATATCCTCAATACCTCCTCTAAGTGTTGCAGATGTTCCTCCCAAGTTTTGTTGTATACCAAAATTCCATCAAAGAAGACTAACGCATATTTGCACAACTACTTTTTGAAAACATAGTCCATACCTGACTAGAAGGTAGCATGCATGTTGGTCAGCCCAAAAGGCATAACCAGAAACTCATAATGGTCGTAGTGACATCTGAAAGCGGTTTTTGGAATAACCTACTCTCTAACTCTAATCCGATGATATCCCAAGCAAAGATCAATCTTGGAAAAATATCTCGCCCCCATTAATTTGTCCATCAATTCATAAATTCTAGGAATGGGGTGTCAATTTTTTATAGTCTTCTTATTCAATGTCCTAAAATCAATACACATCCTTAGGGATCCATCCTTCTTTTTTACTAGGACCGTTGATGAAGCAAATGGGCTAGAACTAGGGCGAATGTGCCCAAGTGCAAGCAACTGTTGAATAGTCTTCTCAATCTCATATTTATATGCCATGGAATGCCTGTATGGAGTGGTCATGACTTCTTGGACCCCCTCTTCCATCTCAATGATATGCTCGAAGCCCCTATCAAGTGGCCTACCTGGACGAATATCCTCAAATACCTTCTGATATTTCTGCAATAAAGTTGCAATGTTTGCAGGATACTGTTGAAGTTCATATGTCGACTTCTTTTCTAACACTCAGCACTCCACTTCCCACTCCATGTCTCCATGCCGAAAGATTGCTTCCATCCTCTTTGCTGTCACCGCCTTGGGGGGATAGGTGTGCATGCCTCTTAGCACCACCTTCTTGCCATCCTACATAAACTCCATCTCCATCTGCTTGTAGTCTGTGGTGTAACACCCAATAGATATGAGCCATTGAACTCCCAACACTACATTACTGTCGTGAACATTGGTCACAAAAAATTCATTTGTAACCGTGTGGTTGCCCATCGTCAAGCTCATCTAGGGGATCATCCTGGTGCACTGCATAAACTTGTTTCCTGGTTTGGCTATGGAAAACCCCTTGAACTTTGTGGTGGCTAACCCTCTTCTGGATACATAGCCAACATCTATTAAATTGTGGGTGGCCCCACCATCAACCAAAATTGTCACCCTATGCCCGTGTATAGTCCTTTGAATCCTAAGTGTGAGATATCGAGGGATCCTAGTGAGTGTAGCAATGATGCTATTCCTATCTCCATCCTGGGGCTGCTCACCCTCCATCTCTCGAAGCTCCTCCTATGGTTGCTCCTGTTCATCCTCCTTGTCCTCACTATCGGAGAACACCTCAATATAGTGAGCCTTCCCCTTTGTTGTACATCGGTGTCCTAGTGCCCAAGGTTCCTTACAGGTGAAGCATAGGTTCTTCCTCCTAAGATCTCTTCTAGTCTCCTCATCCAATTGGTTTCTTCTGGTCCACTCCTTTTGAGGAGGTTTGGTGTCTTTCCCCTTTGGTGGGAAGGTTGGTTTAGTGGGCACTCTAGTCTTTAAAATTGCATCCTGCAAACCTCGTGTTCTGCTGACTGCATCCTAGAAAGAAGTGGACCTGTAAGACCTCACCAGCCCACATAGAGGCTCAGCAAATCCCTCAACAAATAACATGATTCACTTGGCTTCTAACAGATCTAGTACCATCACGAACAATCTCAAAAATTCTGATATATAGTGCTATGGGTTGCCTATCTCTCTGAGTTGTCTCAATTCCCAGAAATACATTTCTGGATCTTTCCAATCAAATCGCTCTATCGCCTTTTGTGCAATGTCCTCATAAGAGCTCACGTTGACATGTCCCAAAGTAGTTAAGCCATGGTACCACCAATCATGTGCTTCTCCTTCTATGTGTAGAGTGCCCAATTTAATAGCATCAACCTAGTTACTTGGCTAAGCTGAAAATAGGTGTCAAGCTTCTAGATCCATGCCCTCGTTGTGGATATAGTAGAGCCATCAAAGTTTGGTAGTGTCAACTTCCCAACTATATGTTGCAATTGTATGCTTTGTGTGGGTGCTTGCCGAGACCACTTCTTTTTGTTGCCACTCTTCAAAAAACAAAAACTTTGAAAGTGATTGTACCTTGAAAGCCATATCCCATTAACTGATATTCCCCAAAATAATCTCTCAATGGCATGTCTTCTTGATCTGATGGTTTTGTTGTTCTAGGGAGCAGAAATTTAGGCTTAGTGGGTCGAAATATTCCACTATAGATATGAAGTTGGCTCTGGGGATTTGTTATGAAAATATTTTGAGATGTTCCTATTGATTTTTGTAGCATCGGATGTGCTCTAGCCTCGAGATCTTGCAAAGAGACTAAGACACATGCATTCTCCCATACTCAGAAATCGTTTGGGGAAATTCCACTCGAAGAGGATTTAATTAAAATAATTAATTATTTTTAATGGATTCTTATGTCTAAACTTAGGAAATAAGAATAATTAAATTGGGTGTGAATCTTCTAGATAAAGGCATGGATCGAGTCCTAGATAATTTGAGCCATTGATTAAGATCTAATCTTGGTCGTTGATATGTCAATGAGAGATTATAAGGAGCTCGATGGACACTTGGAGAACACACTTGAGATTTGTAGAGATCGATTTTGTTGGGCGATCGAATTCTCAGAGAGGTAGCACTAAGTTGCTAGAGAGTGATCGAGCAAGACCGTTGCAATGAGGGGCAAAGATAGTAGACAGGAGGAAGTTTTCCAGATCCAGGGAGTGAAAAGCAAAGAAGACGTTGAGAGCCAAAGAGAGGCAATGCAGAGCCACGCATAGGCCGCGCAGAGCTTCATAGGGAGTCCGCTATTTTGCTAGGAGACAGTCAAGATCTAGTGCCGGAAGCCGGGGTGTGAGTCTGAAAGGCCAAAGGGTCAAGTTTCCAGTCAGTAGGATACCAATTGAAGGTGTGACGTAGTCCCAAGAGCTATGACGCAGTGACTGCATAGGCAGACACAGTTACTACATAGACACTGCGCGGGGAAGCTTGTCTCTAGTCCAGATCAGTGTCGGATTTCTCGTGTTAGAGTGAGAGTTTCTCACTATCGTTTTCGTCATTTTTTTCTATATCGAATAGCCAGTTCGGGCATCCAATGCTTTGTACTCATATTACTACTGCATAATACTAAAGCCCTCAGCGGCTGCACCAGTTTTCCCAAGTTGGGTTTTTATGGGGACGATTATCCAAAAATAACAGTGCACTTGTGTTTGTGTGTTTCTATCTTTCCTGCGTTGTATTGTCTGCAGTATTTTATGTTGTGTAGGTTATAGTGAATTTAATTTGATAATTTTTGTAGGAAACTGCAAGTAAATTGTTCGTTTAATTAAACAATTAGAAGAATCAACATCAATTGTTGTAGTAGGATTTGGGTAACCAAATTTTCACATGGTATCAGAGCGCAAATAGAAGTCGGAGAGCTCAGTTGCAGAAGGAAAGAGGGTGATTCGAGGCACTGCATAGGCAGCAGCTCGAAACCCAGGAGGTTGCGCAGTCCAAAGGCCATTGGGGCATATTTTTGAGGGAATTTGTGTCTCTGAGTGAGTCGACAGAGCACGAAATTTCCATATCAAGATTTGTCAGAGGTAGAGGGAGCAGCGCAATAGTTTCCACACAGAGTAGATCTTTAGCTGGGACGCAATATTTTCTGCAGCAGTTTGCTAGAGCAGAAACGCGTCAGGAGGAAAGAAGAGCACATTGAGGGAATTCTGTCCTCAGAGAATTTCTAGCCAAGAAATTATATTTTTCCACGCAGAGCAGCAGTAGCCGAGAGCATTTTTGCTCAGTCCAGCAGGTAGTGCGTAGAGCCAATCAGCAGCTACGCAGAGGGTTAGAGGCAGAGTTCGACTTTGTTGTTTGGCGAGATGGCATCAGTTGGGTTGAGAGATCACGATCGGTTAGACGGAGCATCTAACTACATGATCTGGAAGGCAAGGATCTCCTTCCTTCTGGATGAGTACGATCTCAAAACCTACATCAATAGTGTGGTGGTTGTCCTCACAAATCCAGATCCATTGAAGGCGTACAAGATGGAGATGGCTAAGGCGAAGAGGATGATCCTTGATGTAGTTCGGGTCATGTTGTATCTCACATAGCAGCCCTTGGAACAGCCAAAGAGATGTAGGACTCCCTTACCACGCTGTACAAGGGATCTTCCGAGCAGCGGAAGATGTATCTGGAAGAGATGTTGAGGAGCACACGTATGCAGAAGGGAGAACGCATAAACCACTTTCTCCACAGGCTTCAGGATGTCCAAGATCAGTTGGCAGTTGTAGGGTCAATGCCTCAGGCTACAGAAATGGTGCGGATTGCTCTAAATGCAGTCTCAGAAGAATGGCAAGTGTTTGTCCAAAGCATTTTGGGCAGAGAAAGCTTGCCAAGATGGTACAGAATGTGGGCAGACTTGCAGCAGGAGGAATTGAGGCGAGATTTGATGAAGAGCACCATCAGTGGTAGCAGTAGCAACAGTGGGTCGAAGCAAGTGAAGGAAGAGGAGAATGTGGCCCTCGCATCAAAAGGACATGGGGAGCAGTGTAGGAAGAAGAAGGACTTGTCAAAGGTCAAGTGCTTCATGTGTGGCGACCTAGGCCACTACAGCACTCAGTGTCCTCTCAGAAAGAAGGACAAGGAGGAGAAGCAGGACCGCTTCAGCCAAGATCGATAAGTTGTCCTCCAGGCTAGAGGAAGATTTCGCCATGTCTGCAGACATCCCTCCAGGAGTGAGGTGGGGTGACTTGTTTTGTAGCCACGAAGTGCTACAAGTTGGGCAGGATTCTTGAGGAGGTCCACCTCTTGAATCAGCACCTTGCTACGAGAGCCCACAATATGCAGTAGCAAGATGGACTAGTGGCAATTGGTGCAGTCAAATGCCAAAGTAACAGATGCAGTAGCTAGTAGAAGTCAGATGTTGGGCAGTGCAGTGCAGAGTAAACAACAGCGTAGAGGCTTCAGTGACAGCGCAGAGACTAGCAGCAGTCAGGACTCGAGTAATAGATGCATCACACTGAACACAGTTGGTTCAGTATGATGGACATCTCTCAGTTTTAGCAGCAGCAGATGAGAGAGTGTTGCAGATGTTGCAGTGGCAGCAGCAACAAAGTCGCAGTGCAGATGCAGTAGAAGGCAGCAATATGTAGGGTCAGTAGTAGCACAGATGCAGCGCAGAATCAAAGCTATGCAATAGTTGGTGGGCAGTGAGGCCAGACATCAGCAGCGCAGCAGGAGGTGATACTTCGGTGGGTTGCAGCACTATAGCACATTCCTCACTAAGGAGTGTTGATTTTTGTAGCATCGGATGTGCTCTAACCTCAAGATTTTGTAGAGAGGCTAAAACACATGCATTCTCCAATACCGAGAAATCATTTGGGGAAATTCCACCCGAACAGGGTTTAATTAAAATAATTAATTATTTTTAATGGATACCTAAGTCTAAACTTAGGAAAGAAGAATAATTAGAGAATATTAATTAAATTGGTTGTGAATCTTCTAGATAAAGGCATGGATCTAGTCCTAGATAATATGAGCCATTGATTAAGATCTAATCTTGGTTGTTGAAATGTCAACGAGAGATTATTAGAAGGAGCTCGATGGGCACTTGGAGAACACACTTGAGATTTGGAGAGATCGATTTTGCTGGGTGATCGAATTCTCATAGAGGCAACGTTGAGTTGCTAGAGAGAGATCTAGCGAGATCGGTTCAGTGAAGAGTAGAGATAGTAGACCGTAGGAAGCTTTCCAGATCTAAGGAGTGCAAATCAGAGAAGATGTTGAGAGCCACAGAGAGGCAGCACAGAGCTTCAAAGGGAGTTCGCTATTTTCTTGGGAGATAGTCGAGATCTAGTGTCGGAAGCCAGGGTGTGAGTCCGAAATGCCAGAGGGTCCAGTTTCCAGTCAGCAGGAGATCAGCTGGAGGTGTGATGCAGTCCCAAGAGCTGTGACGCAGTGACTACATAGGCAAACGCAGTTACTGTGCAGTGACAATAGAGGGCAACTTGGCTCTAGTCTAGCTCAATGTCATATTTCTCGTGTCAGTGTGAAAGTTTCTCACTATCTTTTTCGTCAGTTTTTCTCTGTATTGGATAGCCAATTTGGGCATCCAATGATTTGTACTCAGATTACTACTGCATAATACTAAAACCCTTAGTTGTTGCATTGGTTTTCCCAAGTTGGGTTTTTTCGGGGACAATTGTCCAAAAATAACGGTGTACTTGTGTGTGTGTGTTTTTATCTTTCCTGCATTGTATTTTCCACAGTATTTTATGTTGTGTAGGCTGCAATGAATTTAATTTGATATTTGCCATAGGAAACTACAAGTAAATTGTTCATTTAATTAAACAATTAGAAGAATTAACATCAGTTGCTGCAGTAGGATTTGGGTGTTTCACAGTTCCTACCCCTTCACCAACATATGATTCTCCATTGTTGCCTTTGTTATGGTTTTGTTGTCTCATTTCTTCAACCATTTCTTTCTGGCCCTTTGTTAAATCATTCAGAGGTTTTAGAAGGCTCTTAAATGTTGCTTCTTACTTATTTGAACCTCCCATGTTGACCTATTTTGATGTAGTAATGATTTCTTCTCTTTTGAATGGAGAGTCCAGCTCTAGATCAATTTGCGGCTCTCTTTTTTTGCTCTTGTACCTCTGTCTTCGATATGTCAAATTTTGAAAATAATTTGAGGTCATATGTATTGATACCACAACTAGCCAAGACCATGCTTTCATACCATTGTAATATACCAAAGCAAAGAAATGTGAAAATTTTCTTCACAAATTGCAGACATTCTCTTTGACAACTTTCTACAAACAGTTTATGTGCAATAATCTCGTCAAACACTTGATAACATAATAGAAGATACCTTCATCAAACACTTAACAGGCATGAATTTCGTCAAACATTTCATAGACAAACAATGAGTAAAGATGACTGAGGCAATATGAGCTTTATTATGATGGATCTTTCAAGAGTTTACAAACAAAAAATCAATGATGAACCTAGGACTCACTCCAACATAGTTTTGGACTAATTCACCCCACCGAAAATATTAATGCAATTCACCAGCACTCCACTTTGTCTCAAGAGAAAAGTCGATCTGATGTCTAAGGCAACTTGACCCTTGTAAACAAAATCTAGAACACATAACTTGGCCTCACTTAGTATGCAGACAAAGTTCAACCAAACTCAACTTCAGACCCCTGGCAAACTTGTCCCGAATACAACAATGAATTCAGACCTGTTAATCAAGAGGATGGGCCACCAAAAGATTGAGTGTTGTAGAAAAAAAATTGAAGGATACCCTAAGCGATAATTGTTATAGCAATAAGTCTCGAGTCTCTGCCAATGTGCAGCAACAAAATGCCAAGTTCGTCATCTAATTTCTGATGAATCCAACCCACTAAATATAGTCTTTGCCTCTTCAAAAAATGATTTTCAATGAAGGAATGAATGCGACCTCCAACAATGCTATATCTCATCCTCCCTTTGGCACTGTTATTCAATGAAACTCGGCCTCCTTTATATCAAAAATTCGGCCCTATGTCTCCACCATAATACGGCCACTACTGACGAAGCTTCCACAAGAAATCGGCCTTTAATGATTCTATAGTAAGAGTAGGTAGTGATCAAACTTGGCCTCCTTTTTTAAGAAAATAATCAGACCTCTGGTGCACTAGGACTTGGACCTCCTAAATGGTTGAATTTGTGAAAATTCGATAAACTCGAATCCCTGCTGCTACAATCTGACATTACTTCTCCTACTTGTTAATTCCATGCAAGTTCTTTACTGTGTTAAACTGTAAATATCGAAGTAAATACAACTGTAGCCTTCACTAACTAAATTGTATGTGGAAACAAGAATTGAGCAAGAAGAAAATATCACACGCACAATTGAAACCGTTGTTTTTGGACTAATGTCCTCGGAAAAACCCAATGCGAGCAAACCGGTGCAGCAGTTGAGGGTTTGTATATTATGCAGTATTATCGAATACAACCTAGGATGCCTTACTGGCCATCCAATACAGAGAATCTGACTGTCAGAAAAATCAGGGAGAAATACCTCACACTATCATTGGCGATCCGGTACTCATCTAGCCCTGAAATGGCTAGCCCCAAGTTGCCTCTAAGCTGTCTCTGCACAATCATTGCGTAGATCTGCATCACAACTGATAGGGACTGCATCACTCCCTCTAGCTAATCAATCTGTTGGCTGGATGCTCGATCCTCTAGCCCTTTGGTCTCACACCCGGCTCTCGACACTGGAATTGATCTTACCCTCAGCAAATTTGTGGATCTCCTCATAGGCTCAACATTGTCTCTGCATGGCTCAGCGCTGCCCAGCATGGCTCTTATGCTGCCTCTTCTAGATCTCTCTCTGCCTTCTCTGCATTGTATCCTCGGCTCAGGAAATATCCAACCAGAAAACTATCTCTGCCCCTCACTGCAAGAAATCTCCTTGATGATCTCTTCAACAACTGTTGTGTTGCTCACTTAAGAAATTGATCTCTTGATCTCACTCGATGTGTCCTTCCAAATGCCCATCGAAGTCCTTATAATCTTCTCGTTGAGAAATCAATTGCCCAGATTAGATTCTAATCAATAGCTCAGATCATATTGACTCGATCTGTGTCTTTTTCAAGAAGATTCACACCCAGTTCTATTAATACACTTTAATTATTTTAATTCCCTAAGTTTAGACTTAGGCATCCATTAAAAACAATTAATTATTTTAATAAAACCTTCTCCGGGCGGAATTTCCCAAAATTAATTCTAGTTATTCTGGAATACATGTGTCCTAGCCTCCCTGCAAATTTTGAGGCTTAGAGCACATCTGATGCTACCAGAAATCAACACTCCCTCTTAGCAAGGAATGTGCTCTAGTAATGCAATATGCTAAAGCATCACACTGTCTCTGTAACATCTCCCTTTGCGCTACTTATGTTTGACATCACTGCCCACCAAATACTGCGCAAATGTTGCATCTGTGTTGTTGTTAACGCTGCATGTTGCTGCCAACTGCATCTGCACTGCAACTCTGTTGTTGTCGCAGCAAAAAAACATCCAAAATACTGAAGCAAGTGTTCAACATGATGCATCTGATACTGGAGATCTAACTGTTGCTAGTCTCTACACTGACCCTCTGAAGCCTATGTACTTCTGTTGACTCTGCACTGCTGCCAACTCTGCTCTGCGCTGCTCAGTCTCTAGCGCTCTCTAGCCATTGCAACTATCACTTCGGCATTCCTCTGCACCAACTGACACTGGCTCCCGTAGCAAGGTATTGATCCAAGAGGTGGAATCCTCAAGGATCCTTCCCATCTACAGCTCTTTCGAACTACAGTTCTAGATCACCCCAATTCTCCCCTGGAGATATGTGGGCAATCATAGCAAACTCTTCCTCCTTGATCCTCGCGATTGCAGCCTGTGGATCATGTTTCTCGTCCTTGTCCTTCTTCTTGAGAGGACACTGCGTAGTGTAGTGACCAAGCTCACCACGCCGGAAACATTTGATCTTTGAGACTTCCTTCTTCCGCCTTCATTGCTCCTGCTACCCCTTTGATGCAAGGGCGACATTCTCCTCCTCCTCTTTCGGCTTCGTCCCACTGTTGTTGTTGCCATCAAGCTTGCACTTGACTAAGTCTCGCCTCATCTCTTCCTACTGAAGAGCAGCCCACATCTCTGCCCAAGATACTCTGGACAAAGACTTATCATTCTTCTGAGACTGAATTCAGGGCCAACCTCACCATCTCCATGGCCTAAGGCATTGATCTCGAACTTCCTGAAGCTTCGACAGGAACGGATCCATGCACTCTCCCTTCTGCATCCTAGTCGATCTCATCTTCTCCTCCAAGAACATCTTTCGTTGCTCGAAAGATCCTTCATATAGGATAGCCAAAGCATCCCACATCTCCTTGGCAGTTCCTTTGCCATAAATGTGCGAAACAATGTGATCCCTCACTCTGTTGAGGATCAGTGTCTTGGCTTTGGTCATATCCTTCTTGTAGGCCTTCAATGGATCCGGATCTGCACGGACATCTACCACACTATCAATGAAGGTTTTGAGATCATGCTCATCTAGAAGGAAGGACATCCTTGCCTTCCAGATCACATAGTTGGAGGCACCCTCCAACCGATCCTGATCTCTCAACCCGGTTGCTGCCATCTCACCCAAACAAATGTCGAATGTTGCATCTAATCCTCTACCCAGTTGGCTCTACGTACTCCCTACTGGAGTGAGCAAAATAAATCTCAATTACTATTGCTTCTGCACAGGAAATCAAAATTTCTTGGGCAAGAAATTCTCTGAGGTCAAAACTCCCTCAGTATGCTCTTTCTTCCTTCTTTTGACGCTTTTCTGCACCAGCAAATGCTGCAGCAAAAATTGTGTCCCACTTGAAGACTGTTGTGTGCTGAAGCTATTGCGTTGCTCCCTTTGTCACTGGAAAATTTCGATGGAAATCTTTCTCTTTGTCGACTCACTCAGAGAGAGATTTTCCATGAAAATCTTGCCCTTCTAGACTGGATTGCACAATCCCTCAGAGGATTCGATCTGCTGCCTATGCAGCTCTTCGATCTCCCTCTTCTGCTCAGCATTGGGCTCTTCTGGCTCTGCTCTCTTGCTTCACCTGTGCTCTGATACCATGTGAAAATTTGATAAACCCGAATCCCTACTGTAGCAATCTGATATTACTTCTCCTACTTATTAATTTCATACAAGTTATTCACTGTGTTAAACTGTAAATATCGAAGTAAATACAACTGCAACCTTCACTAATTAAATTATATGTGAATACAAGAACTGAGCAAGAAGGAAATATCACACACACACAATTGACACCGTTGTTTTTGGACTAATGTCCCCAGAAAAACCCAATGCGGGAAAATCGGTGCAACAACTGAGGGTTATTATATTATGAGGTAGTTTCGAATACAATCTAGGATGTGCCTTACTAGCCATCCAATATAGAGAATCTAAATGGCAGAAAAATTAGTGAGAAATACCTCACACTATCACTGGCGATCCGGTACTGATCTAGCCCTGAAATGGCTAGCCCCAAGCTGCCTCTGCACAATCACTGCACAGCTCTGCGTCACAACTGATAGGGACTATGTCACTCACTCTGGCTAATCAGTCTATTGGCTGGATGCTCGATCCTCTAGCCCTTCGATCTCACACCCCGGCTCCCAGTACTGGAACTGATTTGACCCTCATTAAATTTGCGGATCTCCTCACAGGCTCAACGCTGCCTCTGCGTGGCATTGCCCAGCGTGGCTCTTACGCTGCCTCTTCTGGATCTCTCTCTGCCTTCTTTGTGTTGTATCCTCGGCTCAAGAAATCTCCAATTGGAACACTGTCTCTGCCCCTCACAGCAAGAAATTTCCTCAATGATCTCTCCAGCAACTTATGTGCTGCTTGTTGAGTTTTTTTAGTGTTGGGGTAGCATCAGATGTGCTCTAGCTCCCAAACTTTGTGGAGGGACTAGAGTACATGAGATTTCCAAGACCCAGAAAGGGATTTGGGAAATTCCATCCAGTTTGGGAGATAATTAATTAATTAATATTTTTAATTAAGGACCCTATGTCTAACTTAGGAAAATTAAAATATTAAAGGTAATTAATTAAAACACGTGATGGAAATGACTCAAGTCACACGGATCAAGCTTTATTTTAATCTTAGCCATCGATTCAAGATTAGATCATGGTCATTGGTTTCCCAACGAGAAAGTATAAAGGAAAGGCTCGGGGTCAGTTGGAGAACACACACGCAGAGGCAGAGCACTGAGACTAAGCTGAAATTCTAGGGCAGGTTTGCTAAGAATTTTCAGAAATGTTTCAGCTGCGGAGAGGGGTAGTATTGACTAAGGGGATGATCTGATCCCAATGCCAAGAATCAACAAGAGGCAGAGAGTCAACAACCAGGAGCAGCACAGAGGAGCAGGGGCAGCAGCGACTGCGTAGTGCAGAGGGCTTTAGCCGCCACGCAAGCCCAGAAAGGGCAACGTTGAGCCAGCAGGAGACCCCCAGGGTTACGCAGAGGCCATCCAGGGCAGCGTAGGGACTACGTCACCTAGTCTGGGGTTACGCAACCCTCTCCAAGCCAGCGCAGAGGCACGCAAAGGCTAGCAGGGCTGACGTAGGGGCTTTAGGGGCAGCGCTAGGGTTTCTAGAGGCAGAAAGTGGTTGAGTCCTGTAAATCCCATTTGAGGGTGTGGATTAGTCAAGTTTTCAGTCTCCAGAACAGCAGGTTAGCTGCAGATCTATTTTTCTTTGTCGGGTTAACCATTAAGGTGCCCAGATTTGTTGTATTCAGAAACTACTTAATAATATAAACCCTCCAGCAGCCAAAAGACCAGTTTTCCCGCATTGGGTTTTTTCCGGGGATAGTTGTCCAAAATATCTTGTGTCACTTTGTCTGTGTGCATGTATCTTTTGCTTAGATCTGAATCAGTGAAAGTTTGTTATGTGTTTACTTAGATGTTAATCTAAATTTCAGCATTAATAACTTGATTAAGTATGAGAAGTATAACTAGATCTAACAGTAGGGTTTCTGCATAAAGTAATATTCAGAAATTTTCACACTGCTCACTTGAGAAATCGATCTCTTGATCTCACTCGATGTGTCCTTCCAAATACCCATCGAAGTCCTTCTTATAATATTCTCGTTGAGAAATCAACAACCCAGATTAGATTCTAATCAATGGCTCAAATCATATTGACTCGATCTTTATCTTTTTCTAGAAGATTCACACCCAGTTCTATTAATACACTTTAATTATTTTAATTCATTAAGTTTAGACTTAGGCATCCATTAAAAATAATTAATTATTTTAATAAAACCTCCTCTGGGTGGAATTTCCCAAAACGATTTATGGGTATTCTGGAATACATGTGTCCTAGCCTCCCTGCAAATTTTGAGGCTTAGAGCACATCCAATGCTACCAGAAATCAACAGAATTCAGTGTTCAAACCAATGTTGCACGAAGCGAGGATGATGCGGGGATGTTTTATGGAAGCAAAGCGTCGAAGGCGTAAATTTCCAAAAATCCAGGAAGAAAAGCGTCTCAAAAGCGTCTACTATATATATATATATATATATATTTGCATTTATATTAAAAATAATTCCAAAACACCAATTTTTTTGTAGAAGATATGAAAACATGCATATTTGTACATAAATCAAGATAGTTATGGCATCCATTGTACATCAATGATTAATTATTTGAGCATCAACCATCTACAATCTAGATTCTTCTCTTCTTGTCTAGCCTTTGCCTCTACCTCGATTTTCTAGGGATATTAGTCAACATTGCTTAATTTTGATCAAAATACCTAATCCAAGCCTTAAAATATAGCAGAAAAAGCTTAACATGCTTGATCAATGATTTTGACTTGATTGAAAGGTAATTTTTTTGCTAAGGCCATGACAAAGGAGTTTTAAAATTAACACCACCAACACTAGGGTACATATAGGGCTTGGTGCTCTTGATTAATTGCCAATTGCATACCCTCATATATGATATAATATAATGAAATGCCACAATCTCATTGATCTTGAATTCCTGAAAGTTGTTAGTTGAATTTTGAATAGGATATGAAATTCTATTTTCTCCATATTTAGTCCGATGAGCCTAGAACCACTCCCAAACATCCTGAGTCATTTCATGTTAACATTAAAAATTGAAGTAAAAGGATGAAAATGAAAGATGAAGGAGGATGTCACTTTTACTTCAAGAATTTAACATTACCATGAGGGAGCATCTAGGAAGCATTTAAGGAGTATCAAGGGGGCAACTTGGGAGTGTCTAGGAAGCCCCAACCCAACTTAAGTCAGAAATATTTAAAAAAAAAATTAGAAATCGCCCCCCCCCCCCCCAAGAAGCCTCTCTCCAGATCTGCTCACAATCTGTGCAGATCATGTGCCCAAACCTCCACGGATCCGCGGTGGATACTTTTCTAGATTCGCAGATCAAGAATTCGAAACCGTCGATTGGGCCCATGCAGTTTCGGATTTCCAGGAATTGCCTCAAAACAGCAAAACCACGGATCCGATTTTCAAATCCGCGGTTCCGCCAGAGGATCGCCCAAGGATCCATACAGGACCTGGTTCCGGCCTTGGATCATTCGGGGGGAGGATCGTGCAACATTGTTTCAAAAAATACTTGACCCTTCAATAATTCAACCCTCGCGCTTCAGATCTGGAAATGGAATTCAGCCCTCCTTTTTACCACCAACTCGGCCTCCTTGGGAAATATAAACTCGTCCTCCTACAAATAAACAAAATATGCTCATGGGTATTGAAAATGACCTACAATCAAACTTGATTAGATCTTCAAAATAACCTCCTAGGATACTCCAACTAGGGTGGCAATATTGTCCACTGAAATTGGATGGCAACTTAGCTAGGGTGCAATGAAATCCACCGAAACTAGTGTGAGAGTCTTGCTTGAAACTCTCATTGTTGAAAGTTTGAAACTCACTTGCGCTCCAATCCAAATGATGATGAGAAGTCATAAGATAGGATGATGAGAAATGATCTTCAATCTCCTTTTATAAGATTTCGTTGAGTTTTATCTAAGCTTCTAGAACTCCTTTTAATATCATTTTATAGGTGAAGTCACTTTTTCCCTCTAAGTGACTTTTTGCCCCCTTTTTAGTAAAAATAATTTTGTCCCCTTTTATTAATCATAATTTACCCTTTTTAATATATAATATCATCAAAATTGGGCAAATATATTTTGAACTCTTTGATAATTTTCCTTCTCACTAGCCCAAAGGAGACAATTAGGCTAGCGGAAATAATAGCTCCAAGCTCAAGAAATGGTGGACATTACAGAACAAAGTACCGACAATATGAGTACTTACACACAGGAGAATATAAGAGAGAGAGTATACAAGTAATAGAGCAGATTGTTGAAACTCTACACAAGTTGAACACCATTTGTATTACTATATATAAAGTACAGTATGGTGGGAGAGTGATCAAGTTTGACCATGTCTCCAATAAAATACAAAAAACTGAGTGAGTGATCTATTTAGACTAAGACAACCAAAAGAGATAAGGACAGACTACAAATATAATACATGTTAATATGTGTTCACTAGACTAAGTCTCATCAGGTTTTAAGAATAATCAGAGTGGTCAACACTGGGGACTGATCAATTTGTTAATTCAAATATTATGGAGGGCTAGGTTGAGAAGGAGAGTAACCACTATCAATTTAAATTATGAAGGTCCGTGATATTCAACAAAAGGAAGAGAAGAAAATTTTGAGGTGACATGTCTCAATGGGTGCCTACTTCAATTTAGACAAAGAAACTTACATAAGCAGTCATTTTGGGCCAAGGACCTTGATCAAAAGCTTTCCTAGCAGCTTTAACAGCCCTATTGACATCTTCAACGTCGCCTTCAGCCACATAAGTAATCACGTCACCGGTTCGAGGATCAATAGTTGGAAATTCCTTTCCTGACAACAGAAGCACCAGTTATACACATTATCATGTTGAAGTGCCCAAAATTTGAACACCATCAATAAAAAAGAGCATCCATATTACTTTCATTTGAGTGTGTCAAGGTCATTTTGGTAACCAACAAGAAGCTAAGAAAACTTTCAAGTTGTGAAAATCAACATTGAAGTCCTGCAACATACTAAATATAGGCTACAAAATAGAATTCAAGTCTGAGCAATGTGAAATATAAAAATTTGCTGCTAGGTTGTTGAAAGTTTGAAACTGATTAATATGTTAAAGGAAAAAATATGGCTATAAGGTTTTTTTGAGGCATTTAACTCTACCTGATGCTGCATCAACAAGCTGTCCATCAATCAGAAGTTGTTTATACTTCACTTGAACAGGCGGTTGGATAGGCTCTTCTAATGATTCTGCTGCTGAACCTAAATGTCTAACTGTACTGTTTCTGACCATTTCCACTTTTGAGAAAGCTGCTATGAGACAGAGCACAAATGAACACTTTTAAAAGTGGTCTGGAAAACTGCCCATAATTCACATGTATTACTCGGTAACCCAGAACAATTATCTAAAGATGTAAAAACAACAAAATATAATGGACCTTTCTAATAATAAACTTTAAAAATGGGACAAGAAACAACATAGAGACCATGATTTGTTTTCATTTTCTGCGCAAGTCATTCTCCAATCACAGACATGCAGGATGAAGGGGTATCACTTATTACAGAGAAATAACTGTTATATAAAGAAAGTATGAGGAAAGAAATTTTATTAATGACCACAACTGAAAAAGATTGGAAATGGAACTAGAAAGAACAAGTCACATTAGTAATGTGGGAGCGCCAAACTTAAATCGTCTATCTATCTATCTAAAGGAAACAAGTACAAATAAACTAGAGGATACTAAGGGATCAATCCTAAAGAGGACTAAAGCTAAATACATCATTATGCAAGAGAAGGATAAGATAACAGATTCATTAATCTGTAAGAGAAGTAGAAGTGGAAGGGGGGGCTATCTCCATCATCATCAGTCACTGCAAAAGTACCAATGCAGTGTCTAAAATTGTCCTCTGGAAAATAATTGGGACCGAGTGGATGAGGCTGAGTAATCCTGGGTGGGGGCCCAGATGCTACCAGCAGGACCTCTCTTAACAAACGAGGCCAAAGAGAGAAATCTAGTGATGGGTACCTGTTTGCTCAGTCTAAGCTGAGGAGGTGATCTCATGCCCAAGCTAACTGAAGCAGGTAAGTCTCAGTGACTGTGGTACCAGGCCATCTCTCGATAAAATGGTAGAGAAGGCATTGTCTCATGACCTACTGCCATCTGTATCCATGGCTGGAGCAGTGCAAGGCATTTGGTGCCTCCAATCACAGAGATATGCCAGAAGAAAGAAGTGATCAACCTAGTAGAGTTGGACCTGATAAGTCCCATAGGATTCAGGAACAGCCATATGAGAGTTGCATCCTTTTGGATGTAGACAGCCACACTTCTTTTGCCTCAATAGTGAAATACGGTAGCTACAGACCATAGTTTTAAAAGTTAGTCTTTAGAGACTCAAATTTAGCCGAGTTAGCCCCTGAACAAGTCAACATGGCCCTCTGCTTGGTTCGAAAGGGGAATGGTTTGGTACCGAACCAAGTGAGTCGAGGCATGCCTCAACTAGTTCAGTACCAAACCGATCCCACTTCACTGAGTTGGTCAGAACTCCACCATGGTGCACTGTTCTTGGAAGTTAATCCCTTTTTTTTTAAATACCTAAAACCTAATTCTTAGCGACCTAAATCTTACAAGCCATGGCACCTCATGCTTCTGCTAGTAGTACTACTACATTTGTAGATGTCCCTGACGAGTCCAAAGATTCCAAGCCAAAGGATGATTTTGTCGCTCATGGTGAGGATACAATTTGTAGGAGTGGTATTGTATTTGATGATTGATTATGCTGATCAATGATTTGTAATCTGTACTATATTGTAATCTGTACTATGGAGTAGGTTGTAGCTCGTAGCATGTTTCTAGCAATCTAGAGGTTATTTAGAGCTTCATGCCTCATTGAATTTGCATTTGTATTTTGTTGTTGAATTTATATTTGTATTTTGTTGTTGATATATATATTATATAATGTGTTATTTTGATATATTCATTTTTATACTATGTTTTTAGATTCACTGAATTTGCATTTGTATTTTGTTGATAATAAGTATCGTATACGATGTCATTTTGATATATTCACTCTTATATCATATCATATTTCTAGGAATCTAGAGGCTATTTAGAGCTTCATGTTTCATTGAATTTGCATTTGTATTTTGTTGCTGATATATAACAAAGTGTCATTTTGATATATTCACCCTTATATGATATATACATAAATTTTACATGTGTCTCTAATATTTAGAATTTTTTCATATTTCTTTTTAAGTAGATCAGTGCAATTCTGCATGCAAGTTGACCCTGCAATTCTAAATGCAAATTGACCCTTCACAGTTCTGAGTTCAGTCCAAGTTTTAAAACATTGCTGTAAACTTAAATAATAGGACATGGCCCTAGAGGTGCCATGTCTGTGTCTTGTGTGTCAAACATATGACACTGGACACGACACATTAAAACACTAAGACACCTATATGACACGTGTTTTCAAATGAGATACATGCCAGACATATCTCTAAACATGACCTCCCTGTTCAACTTTAAAAATGATTTTTTCATTGCAATACGATAAGAGCTATCCTTTGGTCTTACCCTATTTTCAGTGCTATAGACTTTTTCATTGCTATACGGTAAGAGCTTTTACAGTCTCTCATTGTGCAGATGAAAGATAAAATAAAGATTGGAAGGGATTCCAATTATTTTGTAAATTTTCTATTTCTTTAGATTTATATTTCATTTTTATATTTATAAGTTGTAAATTTTTTAAAATAAAATAAAATATATATATATATATATATATATATATATATATATATATAATATATGCCATTTGTGGTCTATTTCCACGGTTACAATACTCATATTTCCATGTCCTCATGTTACTTAGCTACAAATCCTTTAGTTAAGCATATAGTCACTTAGCTACAGATCCTCTAGTTAAGCATATAAGGGATAATGTGCATGGGCACTAATAAGTCTCTTTAGATTTCATTTTGAATGAAGTATAGCGGATTTTATGGTATTTGTGTGATTAAAGGGCATCTGTTGCTAGCATATTTCCTCAAGAAAAAGATAACTTATTCATTGAATGAATAAATAAATGAATGATATTTTAATGTCTACGAGACTAAAAATAGTCTATGGGACCACCAACTTTCTTGTTTTTTGCCTTCTGTAATTCAATCTTTTTCTTACTCAAATTGATGATGAGCTGACCTAACCTTCTAACAGTTCCATCACTGAAAAGACAATGCCACGGAATTGATGCTAACATATTGCGGTAACTGTCCTTGATGTCTCTGAAAGCGTCACATTCCAAAATGAAATGTTTTTCTTATTACACTGCCCCAGAAGTGCAAAATGTACATACCTTTTCTTCCCAAGCTTCTTTAGGTCTCTTCCACCGTCCCGTTTCACACCAAAGTTGATGTGAGATAGTTCTTAATTGAGCAATAAGAACCTTTGCCCTCCACGGAATGCTAGCTCCAATGTATTCTTTTTGTTGGAGATCACAGGTGGGGTTGAATTCCTGAACATAATACTTCTTCTTTCTAACCAACTCTTTTCCCCATATACCCTTACGAAAATTCTCCAGCACAAAATTCTTTAACTCCTTGCTATTTGTGGGACATGCATTCACGTAAATATTCCATTTTTACATCCATTTGTTGTTTTGTCTCATCCATGATTTCTTTCTTTCACTCATACCTTTATTGAAGATAACTTTCGGCCATCTACCTCCTCCCATTTGCTCCATTCTCTTTAGGTACCTTATAAGACACACCATGGCAATTGCTTTGATGGGAGCTGCCCCTGTTTCACTCAACATTATCTCATAGGGAACCGAATTTTTTATTTTGAACTTGCTCATGATCAAGCGTTTTTGAATTTTTTCAATTTGTTTCCATTTTGAAACAGAGACGCTGCTAGCCCACAATTGACACACATATAATATCATTGAACAAACTAGGAGTCCAAAAAGTACTTTGATCGTGTTCCAATCCCATAACTCTGCCTCTCTGCATCTATATTGAAGTGCATATAATTCTTTCCACCCTCCTAAAATTCTTTTCTTTCTGCAATCCTCCAAATTAAGCTTGTTGTTGAAATCGATCCCAAGGTATTGGTATTCATTTACTTCTTCAAAAATGTTGCCTTCAAAGAAGAACGTATGCTGGCTTTGCTTCCTTTCATTAGAGAAAATCATTATCTTGGTCTTACTGGTATTGAGTTGCATCCCCACTACTTTACAAAAATGCTCAAGGGCATATAGGTGCATCTGCAATCCATGGGACGATTGAGCAACTAGCACAAGATCATCGGCATATAGAAGAAGCTTTATCACAAACTCCCCCAATCAAACACCCTCCCCACCTTGCAAATTTAGCCACTCTTCCAGTTTGTCAATATATAAACCAAAAAGGGTAGGGGATAAAGGGAAACCTTGCTTGACTCCGATGTCACTTCTAAAACTTTCTGAAATGCCTGTTGAAGTTCTAATCTTGACTTTCACCTCTTCATAAAGCCTATGGACAGCAGCTCTATATTGTAAAGGAGTTTCAAGTTCTTCCATTCTACGCCACAACTTATCTCTAGGGACCGTGTCAAATGCCTTTTTGAAGTCAGCAAAGCAGCAAAATACTTCTTTGCTCCCCCAAACCTTTTCAACAATGTGTCTCAGCGTGATACCATGACCTACTGTAGAATGGTTCGGCCTAAAACCTGCTTGCCCTTTTTCCCTCTTTTCTTTTACTTTTGCCCACTTAACTAATTATATTTTCTACCATGCCACTGAAAAGCTTTGCAAACAGAGGATTGATCATAATGGTTCTATAGTTGGAAGGATTATTAATGTCTCCACTTTTAAAAAGGGGAATTGCTAGACTAGTTGTCCAATCCCTTGGGAACCCTTGCTGAATGACATTGTTGAATATTTCCATGATGTGGGGTGCCAAAATGTTCATTCCCCACTTTAGATATTCTGCTTGAAGTTCAACCAAGTCCTTTGCCTTCCCTGCTTTCAACTTTTTAATTCCTGCCTCCACGTCCTGTACTGTGAAAAGCTTTGTAGATGTGTTGATCCTGGGAGGAGGCTCAACCTCTAATTCTTTTTCATAGAGTTGCCTTGCATAGTCAAACAACTGATTGACTGTAATATTATTTTCAAATTGCTTCTTCCTTGGTTGAAGTACCCTGCCAAAAAAAAAAATGGGTTATTTTTGCCTAAAACATAACCTAAAAGTACCATATATGTATCAAACATGTAATAATAGACAGGCTAAGACATTATATGACACGTGTTCTCAAATGAAACACATGCCAAACATATCCCTAAACTTGACCTGCCTGTTCAACTTTAAAAATGAATTTTTCATTGCAATACGATAAGAGCTACCCTTTGCTCTTACCCTATTTTCAGTGCTCTGGACTTTTTCATTGCTATAAGGCAAGAGCTTCTACCGTCTCTCATTGTGCAGATGACAGATAAAATTAAGATGGAAGGGATTATATATATATATATATAATTTGTGGTATATTTCCACATTTACCCTGATACTCCTAATTCCATGTCCTCGTGTCACTTAGCTACAGACCCTCTAGTTAAGCATATTAGGATAATGTGCATGGGCACAAATAAGTCTCTTTAGATTTCCTTTTGAATGAAGTATAGCGGATTTTACGGTGCTTGTGTGATTAAAGGGTATCTGCTAGCATACTTCCTCAAGAAAAAGGTAATTTATTCATTGATATTGCTCGGAAATCTCTGAGCAATAGCAATCTTCTTATCTGTAAGAAGATCAATTCCCAAGTCTCAGCAATGATCTTTCAAGTATTTCGCACACAGATCAGCATACTCTAGAAAACTGAAAATAATACCCACTATTTGAATCCCGTGATTGTCCAATCCATACGGAAGATCAAAGCTGTATATAGAGATTAATATAGCTAAGTTGAAGTGAATACCCACCCACATTGGAAGTTCCTGATGCGAAAGAACCGGAAATGAAGTTAATGTCCGGCAACAATTTTCAACATGATAAGAGCGGCCCACTTATTTACGGTTGCTTTGCTGGGTCTGTGAACCGTGTTAAACACCTGAGTTTGTACGTCTCTATTTTCATATTTTCAGAATCTAAGTGTGGTTATGAAATATCTAGAGAAGTAGTGGTGTCTAGAGATAACATTGTTTGGGATTTTACTGATTATTTAGATAAATTTATAGTGTTGTTTAATTATTAAATATTTTGAAGTTTTTAGTTGGAAAAGTTTTTTTTTTCAAATTTTCATTTTTGTTGTTTAAACTAGATTTTTGATTGTATATATGGATTTTTGGACATTCCAATTGTATTATAAAAATTCACAAATTAAACTTATAATTCAACAAACCCAAAAAAAATTCTAAATTCTAAACAAATTAGACCAGAAAATATACAGAAAAACCTTCCAAAACATCTAATAAATAGACTACGGAATCTTTCAGCCCACATGAATATCCTAGACAATATTATGGGTTACCCTGAAAAGACCAAGTTTATGTAAAAATAAATTAACACATTACTTGTTAAGTAATTTGATGCCACACAGAAATTACAATGACAATGACCTTATCTAGAGCTTTGTCTAAAGCTACAATAAAAATGACGGTGGCACTTCATTCGACAAATGCCGAGACAAGTATACTATACTATGGTCCATGAGCACGGAAATTGCTGATGTGCAGGCAGGGATCAGGTATAATTACATTGGATTCACTGGAGACCAGTAGTCTGAATCTTGGCAGGGTGTTGCAGGCTCAAAGTCTTCTCATTCATAAATGAAACTGATGTTTTGAATCCAAAGGTGGAGGTCACTGATTGAGTCTGACCATTCCATTAATCAAAGACCACCATGCAACATGGGGCAATGCCCCTTGTCCACTCAAACTGTAAGTACAATAAATGATTCCCAAAAATAAATTAACAGCTGCAGTGGGGTCAAAGCTAGGCTGCCAACAACCCAAAGAAGCTAGGTAATACCTAACATTCATCAAACAAGTAAACTGAGGAAATCAGAAACTCAAAAGCCGAGATGCTGTTTTTGGGTACTTCTAAAACAAGTAGCAGTCACTTGTCTCAAAGCAAATTACAGAATACATGTAGAACCCAATGAAGAAAATGCATGTCTCGATATGTATAGAAGCAGGGGAGAAAATAAGCAAGCATTCAGATCCCATCCACATCAATGAATAAATAAATTACAGTTGAGTTGAATAGAGCAGAGAAGTGAGCACTGGAAGAAAGATTGAATATTACCTCGCGACCTCATAACAGCTGATGAAGAAGAAGATGGAGTTACAGTAGAACTAATGAACCTGCACAACAAATAAGACAAACCTCCTCCACCTCTGCCTCTCGCCATTGCTGTTGATTTCTTCACAAGTATTCAGCACCCTTTGCCTGTGGGGACTGAATGGTGGGTAACTGCTATTAGTAGCAGCATGAAATGTGTATATATAATCATGAATGAACAAAGCTTGATACTTCCTAATCCTCTCTCCCGAAACCAGTGGAAAAATGGTACTACATTCTCCCAATATTGGTTTCAGCTCGATCTTCTAACGTACACTTCATTCCAAGCCCAGTTCCAACAAGCAATTTCCTTAACGTACTTTCTTTCACCCAATCACTCTTCATTCATTCATTCTTTCGGACCCACCTAACCATCAAAGAATGAATGCAAATACGCATGACCACTGTCTAATTTGCTTTGATGTTCACTCTCACACCGTGCATGATTGCACAGCTTTCTCATGAGTTTTCTTACGTGTCCATGACTAGACCATACCTTCGAAGCTTTGCAAGTAAATGTTTCAAAACTGACTTAACTTCCACCCACTCATGACGTTTTCTCACATCATCGAATGTTTATTTTGTAAATATTATAAGTTTTAGAGTTTACAGTTGAAATTTGTGTCAAATTGGGACGGGGACAGTAAAATTATTATTTCAAAAAATCTTTATAAATTTTAGGCTGATTAAAAATATATATATTATTTACAATAATTAAATTGTGGAGAATTCAAAAATTCTTATAATTTAAAAAAATCTCTACGAAATTTCATGCAATTTAAATAAAAATATAAAAATAAACTCCAAAATATATATAGACTATGACCTTCCCTCTCACCTCACCTCGTTACAGCTCATAGTAATTATAACTCTCAACGGCATCATCAAATGTCATACTCATTACTTTTTTGTAATTTGTTTTGAAGGATTTATTGAGTAGAGTATGTAGGTAAGTAAAATACTTATTAAAAAAATAGATTTATTAAATATAAATAATTAAATATTATTTTTTGTCTTATATATAAGAGATTTATAAGTTTAATCTAAATAGGAAGGTGTTAAAAATTCAACAAGGATTTAGAAAACAATGTATTGGAAATATGGACAAACTTGGCAAGTGTCATATATTAAAAATATAAAAATTCAACAAGGATTTAGAAAACAATGTATTGGAAATATGGACAAAAATTGGCAAGTGTCATATATTAAAAATATAAATATATTTATAATTTTAGAGGAAAAAAAAAAACCTCAGAAAAATAAAAAATTTGTCAAATGAAAAATAATTTTTTTCTATCAAAAAAATCACAATTTTTTGGGCCAAAAAATCAATTGTTTGAAATAATATTTTTCAAGACAATGACAACCAAAGTTAATTCCTTGCTAATGACCTAATCAACCAAAATTAAATCCTTGCCAATAACATGATGAGATTTGATGCCTTGATGAATATCGTTGTAATGGCTTCTAATCTAAGAGAAACATTTTTAAACTTATAGCAACAACCGCACTCTTTCTTTTAAACTAAGAAGAAGGTCAATTTCTTTCCTTTGAAATATGTATATATAATTTAAATATTTGAACACATTAATGTTCTCATATTTAACAAGTGTAATATGTACCCTATTCGTATGCAAAAAGTAATCAATAGCAATTATTGAATGTTTGAACAAATTCATAAATTCAATAATGAAACACATTTGAATAAAATGATAAAGGGAAGTAATTTAAGTAATTAATGAACTAGATAACCTTGGACCAAAATAGAGATAGGTGCATATATAATTTAGATAAAACATTAGCCCCAACATAATCATTTGTTACAAAAGTTAAGTTTATTGAAATGTGTTTCTGCACATTTTATTCCATCTTTAGCTTAATAAAATCAAATAAGAAGAAAAAATTACAATTTCTAGTATCTTTATATTATATATTGTATATATATGATATAAATAAAATAATTTTTTTTTTTAAAAGCTATTTATTGTAACACTATTTATTTAACTTTAAATTTATATTCATCTTATTTCAGCCTCAAATAAATTATCTATGGTAAAATTTCTATGTGAAAAAGATCAAATTAATATTAAGTATCACATGTCATCTAGTAAAGAATTCATATGTAATAAAATATCTAATATAAAAATTATAATGTCTAATATATTAAAATAAAAAAATTAGTTACAGAAAAAATAAATGTGAGTGCAAAAAAAATCCTAAAATATATTTATATTTTATATTTCTAAGCTAGAATTGTGACTATAAAAGAGAAAATCTTATATATGGTAGTGTTTGACTTAAATTTTATTTTTTATATGATTTAAAATTGAATGGTGAAAATATATAAGATGGGTAAGGTTTATTGAGGAAAATGATTGAACCCACTCTTTTCAATAATAAAAATCAAGGAAAAATATGAAGAAAATCATCAAGGAAAAAATCAATGTAATATGCATTTGTTTCCATGGTTAGTAAAGCCCAAAACGTAATGGAAACTATTTTTTGGAGAAATTTGTTTGTTTCCATGGTTAGTAAAAGCACAAAACATAATGGAAACAATTTTGTTGAGGAAAAAATTATTAATTCTAGGTAAATCCATAAATTTAGAAAAAAAACAAAAAAACATAATTAATTAGTTTTTTTTATTTTTTAAAACAATTTTTAATTTTGAAAATTTGATTTTAAGCAACATAAAATTAGTTATCCACCAATCAAAAAATAAAAATAAAAATTTTTAAAATAATTTTCAATTTTTAAAAAAATTAATATTGAATTTTATCCTAATTTTAATCAACTTTGGAAATAGTTTTTAAATAAACTTTAGAAATAGATTTTAATTTTTTTTTAAATTAATTAAAAGTTAAAACATTTAACTCAGATTAATTACACTCTTGCACTTTGCCTTTAGCAGATATAATAAAATATGGTGTAGCTCATTAATTTATCTATATTATTATTTTGAAAACTATATTTTATATTCATACTTTATATGCATTATATATACTTTAATGACTTAAATTAATTACACTCTTACACTCTACCTTTAGCAAATATAATAAAATATTGTGTAGCTCATTAATTTATCTATATTATCATTTTGAAAACTATATTTTATATTCCTACTTTATATACATTTATCTAATTTACAATATTATTCTAAAGATTACCTACATAATAATTAGTATCAAAATTAGCAACTATACTAAATTGCAGTTCATATAACATTAACACAAAAAAATCTTTAAAAAAATAAAAAAATTAAATGTAGCAAGCAAAAAAATTGTAGCAATCAACCACAAGGATTAAAACTTGAAAAATAGAAATCACAATCTCTCGTAACACAAGGGCGAGAGTATAAGAAAATCTTATTACTTGACTTTATTATTAATGAAATCCTTAATACAGAGTTTTTAATAATATGATTATGATGGGAATGTATATAAGGATAATTGTAAGGTAAATATATATGTAATCAATATTATTTAATAATAATAAAATATGTGTCACAAGTAAGAATATGTATATATGGGTAATATAGTTATTATTGATATTTACCAAAAATTAATAAAGTTTGATTTTATAATTATTATTATATTTACCTAATATGTATTTTATGTAAAATATATTATTATTATTATTATTATTATTATTTTCTAGTTAAAGTATGGTTTTCATAACTTTAGGGTTTATTGAGTTAATAAGAAAATTTGTTATAAGTCCAAGTTTTATTTGGATTTTTTGTTAAAAAAAATTGGGTGTTAATTTATATTCCAAAAAGAGGAGAAAATGTTTCCTTGTTACATGCAAGTGTTTTTGAGGAGTGACAGAGAAGGTAGCGACCGCAAAATGCTAATCCTTCTTTATGTTTATTGTTTAGGAAATACTGAAATACAGATATCGAGTATATTCGAACAAATTGAGAAAGAAGTAGAACAAACTTAAAGACATGCTAAGGAGTAAGAGATAAGCATATCAGTCGAAGCTTAGTAGGCGCCCAGTTGAAGCATCAGTGTTGTCCTCTGTGCCAACATTTCTCACGTTGTTGGAGCTGGAGCTTGGGGCTGACCGTTTCTCAAGGATGTATTTAAGAATTTGGACAGATTCTTCCGCATGGGCGCAGCGATTGGAGAGGTCATTGAACTTTTGTTGGAAAGACGAGATGCTGTGCTAGAAGAGATTCACATCAATTTGCTACTTTTCATCAAGGAGTATTTGCTGAGCACAAATTTGCTCCAACTCGGCCTAGAGATCTGCACAATGAAGACAATCTTCGTTGCGTGCCATAACACAAAGGAAGGGAACAGAGATCGGAGGTGCTAAGAAGAGAGAACACACGATGGAGGGGAGGAAAAGGAAGTTGTATGGCGACGAGAGGGGCAGATGGCCAGCAGAAACGAGGAGACCAGGGGGAGAGTAATTGCGCAGAGCAAGGGAGTGTTGTAGGAGGTTGTGAGTAAGTGAGGAGGGAACGAGGGGATATATAGCGTAGTGGAGAGGGGAGAAAGGAGCAGGGGTGCGAGCCCGAAGAGATAGGGTCACGGGATGGGAGTGGAAGGAGGTATGGGAGGGTCTGCGAAGTTCATAAAATTCAGAATAGTGGATCCAACAATGTAGATTTTTCAGCAAAGTCAAGATCATGGCAGGGGAATCAGAGATAGACCATCATTGCTGAGGATTTTTCCAACTGTTCTTGCACAAGCCCTGTTTGCTAGAGTGTCAGCAAGCTTGTTGTTCATTATGAGGATATGATGGAAGGATATGTCTTTCATGTCTTTGGATATGCTTCGACATCTACTAACAATTATGTGAAGGTCAATATTATGGACAGAGTGGTCTTTGATCATCATGTTGATGATGATAGAGGAGTCCTTGAACACCATTGCATTGGTGATGTTGTTTTTTTTTTAAATATGGAGGCTTTGGAGGAGGGCGTAAGCTTCTTCTTTGTTGTTGGAGAGGGTGTCAAGTCCCCATTCAAAGGAGAGAAGGGAGCTGCCATTTTCATTTCTGATAAAGCCTCCTGCTCCAGCTATGCCTAGGTTCGATTTGGATGCTCTATCAAAGAAGAGAGCTGGCCTTGAACAACTGTCCAACCATTCAATAAATTCCTTTTCTTTTAGACGAACCTTCCATGTTTCAATTTGATGACGTTGTGTGGTTGGAGGCTTGAAGAAGCCAGAATTATCCAACAACTTGCCCAAAAAATTCCTTTCTTCCACTTGGAGGTCACTGATGTTGGTGTTGCTTGTGTTTTTGGAGACTATTGTTTCCAGAGTGAGGCTCCAAGTCTTGTTGCAGACCTTCCTCAGAGAAGGCTTTTTTGTTGTTGAAAATCATATTGTTTCTGGCATGCCATATGTTCCATAGGAGCACATACGGAAGGGTATCCCAGACCCTTTTGGCCAAGTTATTTTTCTTTTTCCCCCATGGATAATTTTTCCTCTAGGTTTTAATCAGATCAGAAGTAGTGCTGACGGAGTCTAAGTGTAGCCAGGGGGATGAAGCGAGATCTTCCCAACATTGAGCTACGAAAGGACACTTAACAAAAATATGGTGAGCAGTCTCTTCTGCACATTGACACTTGGGGCATCTGGAGGGACCGTTCACTCCCCTTTTTTTTAATTTTCAGAGGTGAGGATCTTACATTTGAGGAGGGTCCAGATAAAGATCTTTATCTTTGGGATGGCTTCCGACTTCCAAACAATTTTCCAAATTGGCCATAGAGGAGAGGGAAAGTGATCCTTATTGAGTTGGCGGTGAGAAGCTTTGATAGTGTATGCAGAACCTATAGGATCCCAGCGAAAGCTATACATTATTTCTTTCCGCAAGGGTGGAGCAAGACTTGGAGGTTGGAGAGGTATGCTTCTAGATGAGGAGGGACAAGGGGGAAGTGCCATCCAATCCAGTTATTAGTATGCTCATCCCACTTAGAGATTTGATTTAAAAAGTTTAAATCGAGATTCTGTAAATAAGAGAGAATTCGTTGAGTGACTGGCCTTTCCAAGAGCAGGGAAATTTTAGGGGCTAATATTCGCAGGTGGGCTAATTTTTAATTCTTTTATTAAAAAAAAGATTCACCAATTTCCACTTTTTTGAAAATTGATTCGCCCAAATTTTATAGTATAAAATTATTTTACCCTAAAAATTGCCAAAATTTTAAATATAATAATATAAAATAATTAGAAACCTGGATATTTTTACAAAAATATCATAAATTTTTTTACAATTTACATATTGAGGACTAGTAAGATTCGACAATGTTTCTAAACTTTAAGATAAACTTCCATCCTTAATTTTACCTGTCCAAGAGAGGAGTTTGTCCCATGACCCTATCTTTCCCAATGTTAATGTTGCTTCCCCCTTGAGGGACTTTGGAGAGGTTATGAATTAAGAAGGGAATGGCTTTCTTGCAATGGGCCCAGATTCTGGAGCAGGGTTTGTTTGGAATGTCATGATCAAGGAGCTGTTGTATGAGAGAGCTAAGTTATTTGGATTATATAACTCTTTTCCACCATGCTTGTTGTCCACTGATTAATCTCCACACAATCTTTCCCCCAAAGGCATTATTCAAAAGCTTAGGAGAATGGATTTCGAGCCCTCCATTTTCGTAATCTTGTGTGACTTGTCTCCACTTAACAAGATTATATTTCTTCTTCTCATTTTTTCCACCCTGCCAGAGAAAATTCCTTAAGATTGCTTCAAATTTGTGATGTATGCTGGCAAGGGCGTGAAGCAGAGTGAAATGATACAAGGGCAGAGATGAGAGGGAAGATTTGAGCAAGATGATTCGCCCAGCAAGGTTTAACCAAGAGGAACCCAACTGCTGAACTCTTATTTTCATTTTGTCTATTGTAATGTTCCAAACTTTAGACTTTAGAGGCCCTGCACTGATAAGCATACCTAAATAATTGAAGTGATCCCAATTCAGTTTGTAAGAAACTCCAAAAAATTGTGCTATGTTGTGAATGGTTTGGTTAGTTGTGTTCCAACCATAAATGAAACTTTTTTGAAAATTTATCAGCCCTCCAGAGTAAAGCATGAATTTGTCAAGGAAAGATTTAAATCTATGGGAAATTATGCGAGTTGCGCCGCCCATCAAAAGAGTGTCATCTACAAATTGAGAATGGTTCATATTTTTGACACCGTTGCCAAATTTAATTCCAGTGATGAGGCCAACTCTTCGCATGTGATCCAAGGCTCTACTGAAGGATTCAGCCATGAGGATAAAGAGGAAGGGAGAGAGGGTACAGCCCTGTCTAAGACCGTGGGAGGACTGAAAGAAGGTTGGTGGCCTGCCATTTATGAGGGGGGAGATCTAAGGGCTAGATATGAAAGATTTGATAAGGGAGATGAAGTCATTGTTGAAGCCCATTTTCTGAAGGACTGATAAGAGGAAGGAGTGTCTAACCCTATCAAAATCATTAGCTAGATCAAGTTTGAGAATGAATCCTTTCTCTTTGCGACACATACTTGAATGGATAGCTTCTTGGACAAGGAGGATAAAGTCTGAAATTTGCCTTTGGGAGATGAAGCCTCCTTGATTTTCCGAGATGAGACTGGGGAGGAAAGGCTTAAGGCGCATGGCAAATATTTTGGTTATAATTTTGTAAGAGGAATTGCAGAGAGATATAGGTCTAAACCTTGAGAAGGAGGAAGGGCGGTTTCTTTGGGGACAAGAGCAAGGTAGGTTGGGTTGGTAAAGCCCCCTATTTTCTTCTTTCTTTGAGCCCACTGTATCATTTTGATCAGGTCCTTTTTTATTAAGTCCCAATAGGTCCTATAGAAGCTAATGGAGAAGCCATCGGGACCTGGAGCCTTGTAAGGATGTAGGGACCATATGGTGCTTTGGATTTCGACCTCTTCTATATCTTTTTTCAGAATGTTGTTCATCTCCTCAGAGATCAGATTTGGCAGATGCCTTAAGAGGTCAGAATAATCTTCAGGCTCATTTGTTTCAGTGAGCAGATCTCTGTAGTAGATAGTGGCAACAGCTTTTATATGTTCTTGATCTGTCTGTATTCTTCCTTCATTGTCTATGATAGAGGAAATGTCATTTCTTGTCTTGCAAACTATAGCTTGCTTATGGAAGAAGAGGTGTTTTTGTCACCTGCCTGAAGCCACAAGTTTATGGATTTTATTCTCCACTTCTCCTCTTCTTTTCTATTTATTTTATATAATTTCCAGTAGAGATCTTTTTCATGATTGGAGTTCTCTTGATTCATCCCATGTGAGTCAATGGTGTTGTGGACAACCTCCAACTTTTCTTTTATTTCAGTTTTGATCTTATCTATTTCCTTGTAATGTAGTTTGGCCCATTCTTTTAAGGCCATTTTGACCTTCTTTAGTTTGGTTTCCCAAATAAACGAGGGAGATCCCTCTACATGCTGCAGCCAGGTATTGCGCACTAATTGCCTTTCTTCCATAATACATTCCAAAGAGGGTTATATTTAAAAGGGAGGAGGTCGAGAGAGGGTTGATCACCAAGGGAGAGGGTGATGGGGTAGTGATTAGAGGTAGTGGAGGAGAGGATGTTGGTAGAGGCTATAGAGAAAAATGAGAGGAGAGGGACAGTCACAATAAATCTATTAAGATGCTCCATGATGTTTCCCCCTCCAATCCTGTGATTACTCCAATTGTATTTATGATTTTTTGGAGTGATGTCAACCAAATCATGGTCTTGAATGATGGTTTCAAGCAGATCTCTAGAGGGATCTAGGTTGAAACATCCACCCCTTTTTTCATTTGCGTGCAAGATTAAGTTGTAGTCTCCTCCTATTATGATATTGTTGTTGTCTTCATTATCAATATCAGTTTTTAGAGCATTCCAACAGATCTCTTTATCCATGTAATGATTGGGTCCATAAATATTGTAAATGATGATCTCAATGCTCTCTTTAATATTCTATAGAGTCATTTTGATCTATTTTTGTGTTTTTAATAAACTTTTTTGCTTCCAGAAACTTTGATTCCAATTAGTAGCAAGTCCACCTGAGGCCCCCTTGGATTCTGAGTGGGTGCCCACATGATTCTTCTTTCTGTTTATAATAGTTTCCCTATCATGATCTCCCTGCTTTGTTTCCTGAAGGAGAATGATATCCGGCTTTTCCTGATTCATTAGATCTTTTAGGGCTGCATTTTTGGAGGGATTCCCTAAACCCTTGCAATTCCATGAGAGGGCTTTCATCATTTCAGGAATGCAAAGCGAGAGCCTGTCTTCCCTCCTTGCTCCTTTTGTCCCGAGTCTTTGCTATTTTTCCCTACGATATGTGTTTAAATAGGGTTCTGAGTTCCAAGGGCTATATCCTTTTGGGCAGTTTCATCTCTATGTTGCTTGGATGAATTCCTTCCAGGGCCAATTTTATTTAGGTTTTCCAGAGTGACTCCGTGTTCTTTTGCTGAGTTTCTAGTGATTCGGGTTGAGGAGGGGTCTGAAGAAGAGGAGGGGGGATCAAGATTGGTGGGAGAGGGATGAGGGGAGGCAGGCTGAGTGGGGATAGCAAGTTGGGGAGAAGGGGTTGGAGGAGGCTATCTTTGTGGCATTGTATACAAGGACCCGAGGAACGTTGTCATATGGTTATAGAGTATAAAACTATGACATTTTGAGGAAGAGACCGAAATTTCTCTATGGAAGAATGTGAACTTTGTGACATCATATTAGACATTATCTTCTATGATATGCATAGTCCTGAGACCTATGACATCTTGAAGGATGAAGAAATATAAGTAGATATCCGAGTATATGAAGTAGTCATGCTACCAATACCCCTATATAACATAATGAGTGACAACAATGAATTCAACCCAAAGTCTGAAAGAAATGATTTAAAGGATTAAAGTGAAGTTGCAACTGAAGAAAGTTACTCTGTTTGGGATATGTATAAAGGGTGATGAAGCTCATATTTATGATACGAAGATGAGAAGCAGTCTCTTTTGAATGAAGTCAGTACATGTCAACTGGAAGAATAAGACTAGAGCTCTACAAAGGACAGGTAAAACAAAAAAGGTATAAATAAATTATGTTCATTTTCATCAAAGAATCTAGGTCAAGTATATTGAACATAACACCAAGGCTTCTAGGTCTTGATGAAGCCTAGTCTAGGAAGCAAGAGTAAGTTAATCAAATAGTGACAAGGTCTCCATAAATGCATTAACCGACATGATAGCATTCAGATTCCCTCCTTACATATGTAGATTGGGTTCCATTATCAAGGAATGAAATAACATTTGTATAGAAAGTATGTGAATAGTATATGTAGGGTTTTGCAACTCACTCTATAGTGTGGTTGAAAAAAAATTCAATTCTTGAATGACAGGTCTTAATCAAGAATCTAGGGTTTGTAGAACTTGTAAATTGTGAGGTCGTGTGGACTTTTGGCATTTAGGGTATATAAACCTTAGCAAAAAGTTTGATTTAGGAAACCCTAGAATAGAAACCCTAACTAACCATTTATGTTGTAAAAATAAAATCTATCTTTTGAGATTGACAGACATGACACCATGCTGATGTGAGAACAAGATTGGTAAAAAGAGGGAGCTATCTCTCTTCAAAAGGATAAGTATTATATACCTACTTTATTTAATTATTACTATTGTTATGCACTTTTCCTTTTGTTCCTTCATAGTCTTCTAACAAAGGTTGCAGGTCAAGACATGATCTATCCATGCTTGAATAACATAAGGAAGATTTGGAAGAACATAACAAAGCATGAAGACAAGAAGAAGGTAGCTTGAAGTATCCATCAAAGGAAGTCAAGGAAAGAAGTTTACCTATCTCAAGTAGAAATAGGAAGGTGTCAGATCTTAGATGGATGCAATACTACTTGAAGGTTGGCAGAAAATCCAAAAAAAATTATGATAAAAAAGAAAAGATGACATATCAATGACAAGATTCTTTAACATAAAGTTGAATAATTTTGATATTGTTGTACCAACAGTTGATTGGTTTGATTCATGAATGCATTGATTAAGCTGACAAAACTGATGATGATACCACTAATGATTGGGAGCTTATATGATTTTTGGAAAACCATGAACGCATAACCTTGTTACGAAGAAAGAAGTAGTGAAAGGTTTGTGCAATTACCTCTGAGGAAGTTTGGCTCCATAAGATGTTTGATAAAAATACTTGATGATGTGTTGAAGCTATGTGAGAGTCGTCAAAGATCCAGGAAGGTCGAGACTCGTTATGATGTGATGCAGATAGGAGCCAAGCAGCTACAACTAGATCTCCATGGAAGAACAAGTAGTTAATATAATGATGTAGAATGAGACAAGTCGAGGCTTATGGTTATGTCTCCTTGGTTGAGAGGGAGTAAGGATCTCCCCCATGGTTGAGAGGGAGTGATGGTGGACATTGTATTCTCCATATGTCATGCACTATGGCTGGGACTAACAGTCATCAACATAGTGAAGGAATTGGTAGGGAGAATGGTGATTTGGATAAGAATTTGAGACCGATACTCCTTGAGGAATGGAATATGAAAAATAAAAGTAGTCTCGAGGACCGATACTCTTTGAGGATTGGAAATCCAAGATAAGAGTAGTCCCGAGGACCAATATTCTTTGAGGATGGGATGATATCCAATATAAGAGTAGTCTTGTAAGGACATACTTGGTGAACATCCAGATGGGGTATGTTCCTTGAGAGGCTACGGTGGTGTCCAAATGTATGCCTCCTAGCATTGTGATGTAATCTAGTGGAAAGTTAGAGCTTGTCAGTCAAGGCCTTTCTATTTTGGAATTGACAATGCTAGTTCTGATGATGCTTGATGATTCTTATCAATATCAACATTTATTATGAGAATATTTCAATTTGAGAGTGTCCTACTATCATGTTGAGTCATTATTAATACCTCCCTAGTTAAGAGGGAGTGTTGAAAAACGTAACTAGGTCTGATCTTCATAATTATCATTGTACTTGTATCAATATGTATTTCATGTAAAAACAAAAAGAAGAAAAAGGATTTGTTATTTTTATTATTATTATTTTCTAGTCAAAGCATGTTCTTCATGCTTCTAGGGTTTATTGAGTCAATAAGAAAATTTGTCATAAGTCAAAGTCCCATTTTGATTATTTGTAAGAAAAGGAAATTTTATTTTTAGTAAAAAGAATCAATTTTGTCACCACAAGACCAAGTCAGCCCTCCAGATGGACAAGTTGGCCAACCCATAAGATGGATCTCTTCATATGGTCGAACAACTATATATTGTAAACTATGCTCCACATTTTGGCACTCAATTCTATTTTATGTGCAAGCAAGAAGAAGAAAATCAATGAAGTCAAAGGAGGAAGAGAGCGAAGTCAAAGGAGAGAAAAAGTATTGTTTTCTTCCCTAATATGTTCAAACATGAGAGTATTTTCTGTAGTTTTTCAGAGTTATTATAGGGCCGAAATTTTAGGGGGGCGAGATTTCAGGGATTGACAAGAATTGAGAAAGTTGACTAGAATTGGCTTTTGTTGACTTTGTTTTGTTGAAAATGGATTGAAGGAGGGTTGAATTAAATCTTTGTGGAAGTTTTGGCCTTCGTCTTGGGTCTTGGATATCTCACTTTGATCTGATTCTATAAGAAGAGGATTTCTTGGGTTTTTCCCTTTATGGGGGTTTACCCTAGCTTGGAGCTTAATTTCTTGTGCTCTTTGTTTTGTGATCTACATTTTTTGTACTTTTGGTAATTGCTTGATGAAGACGAGTTTATAATTTAATAAGAAGCCAACAAATAGTCACAAGTAATTATCAAGGAAGATAAATCTACCCTAATATGCATACATTATGATTTCTCAACATGCATGAACATATAATATGGATAGGAATGTATTGGAGTTATTTGGAATGGATTCTCCTATTTCATAAGAAGTTAATATGTAACTCATTTTTATTATTTATTTGAGAGTTGTGTTCCATGTTCACATCTTTTGCACAATGTGTGTACTCTAGTTTATTGTGTTATTTTACGGGTTAATTACATTACACAAAGACTTTAGACAACACCAAAGTTTAGACTTTATCTCTTCATGTGATAATGTTCCATCCAACCACTAAGCCATATATCAATATATAATAATATATCTATATCAACATATATCTAGCTTAACCCTAGCTCTATCAAGCATTGACACAAATCAAATCTCACGAAGGAAAAATTTACTTTTTTGACGTGCTCAAAATATTAATATGGCTCTAAACATGTTAATATATATGCAAGAAAATGAAAATACAATCCTACATTAATGACACCACACATACACATCCCCACCCTCCTCACCTTGTGGGGGGGGGATGTTAGAGAATTAGAAGGGCAGAAAAATTCTCTTATTCTTGATTATTTACTTGTGATATTCTTTAGCTCTTATTATGTTCTTTCTTCTTAGTTCATCAAGAAAATATCAAAGCAAAAGCACATAGATCAAGGACACTAGATGTACGCCAACAACCAGGGCAAAAAATCACTCTTGAGGAAAAGCCAGTCAATAATTCTTCCTTCAATAGTAATTACTGAGACCTTAGACCTTGACTCGGACTTCCTCCACACCAAGTCATCCTTCCTTTTGATCCTTCCTCAATTTAGCAGTAGCAGCAGCAACAACAACATTATGCAGTAGTTTCTTTGACCTTGGAACTCCAACCTTGCTTATGGAACTTCGATATTACTTCTAGTAGTTCGATTTTGACCCAATACAACTTCTCAAGGTAGCATCATCCAGAAAAATCAACTTCGATCTATTCTTCTCTTGGCAGTAGCAACTGAAGTAGCAAAATACTAAGAGACTTCAATCTTTCAAAATATAACACGTGATGGAGAGAGAGTAGCACCAAAATTTTTATTTTCTTCCAATCCTTTAGCTTGCTCCAAATCGCACTTCAATTGACCCCTTCCTTCACTTCACACTTTTCCCTGATGCAGCAAATGATATGGAATTTCTAAGTGTGAGAGAGATGTGTCCAAATGAATTCGATCTCCCATTATTTATAGGCTTCTGATGGGTTCAAATTACTGGATTTGAGGCTGACTTGATCACTTGAAGGCCGACTTAATGTGGAGGCTCCATAAATCATATTTGACTCAATACTTGACCTAATGGCATGATTCAAAAGCCCAGTATGAGCCAATTTAAATTTGCAATGAATATATAAACTCAAAATAAATCACAGAAGTCCACAATAGGAAATTTGACCTAAAATAGTATGACCCAAGCATGAAACACGTGCTTTAATAAGTCATTTAATAATAATATAATTTTTTTTTCTTTATTCTTTTGACAAGTACAATAAATATTGAATCAAATACAATTGATGAAGACCGAGCCTAGTTACAATAATCAACACTCGCTCTTTACTAGGCAGGTATTCATAATACAATAGTACAAGGAATATCTTAACTATGTGAACTATGAAGAATTTTTAGGCAATATAATGCCATGGATTAGATTCTTGACAAGGGCAATCTATCCATTGTTCACTCAAAAATTTAGGCACCACAATGCCATGGACTATATTCCTGACCAAGGCGATATATCCAAGTGGGACTAAGACGGAGTAAAGCTTTGAGCCTCTATAGTTACCATCATGATTATTTACTAACCATCAACACATGGAACTAGGTGCACATCCTGTTGAGATTTTGTATATTTGGGGTAACATCAGTTGTGCTCTAGCTCCCAAAATTTGTGGAGGGACTAGAGTACACTTGATCTACAAGACCCAGAAATTGATTTGGGAAATTTCATCTAGTTTAGGAGATATTAAATTAATTAATTATTTTAATGTATTTCCTAAGTTAAAACTTAGGGAACTTAAATAATTAAAGTGAAATTAACTAAACATGTGATGAAATTGTCTTAAGTCACACAGATCAAGCTTTCTTTTAATCTTAGCCATTGATTCAAGATTTGATCATGGCCGTTGGTTTCCCAACGAGAAAATTATAAAGGAAAGGCTTGGGGTCATTTGTAAAGATACACAAAGGCAGAGCACTGAATCTAAGTTGAGATTCTAGGGTAGGGTTTGCTAAGAATAATCAGAAGTGTTTCAGCTGGAAAGAGGGAAATTTAGGCCAAGGGCATGATATGATCCCGGGGTCTTAAATACACAATAGGCAGAGATCAGCTTAAGGACAACGTAGAATAGGAGAGCAGCAAGGATAGCGCAGTCCCTCCAAGGACAACGTGATTTTCAGTAGGAAACCCTCAGAGGGTTTCGAAGAGACCCTAAGGGGCAGCGTAGTGATTGCGTCACCGAGTCTGGGGTAACACAGTCTCTTCCGGAGTAGCGTTGAGGGTTTGAGGGGCTTCAGAGGCTAATGCAGAGGCTTTCAGGGGCAGCGCTGGGGTTTCTAGGCCTTAATCTTGGCCGAGTTCTGTAAATCCCATTTGAGGGTGTGGATTAGTCATTATTTTGGCCCTAGATCAGCCAGTGAGTTGTAGTTCTAGTATATGTAGTATATTCTTCACAAGCTTTTCCATATAAACTCCACTATATATTCAAAATTTTTTATAACAAACTCAACAAATAAAGAGACTCATGCCTATCAATCAGTTTTTCTAATTATTGTTTAGAATGAACTCATCACTTTTTCTGTAAAAAATTGTTCGTCTTCTAGATCCGGACAGAGATCTGTTATGTGTTTTGCTTTGATTTTAACTTGAATATATTCAGTTAATAGCTTGTTTAAGTAGGAGGAGCATAACCATAGTAACGGTAATAATTTCTGCATAAAGTGTAAGGATTCGGAATTTTCTACATGGTAATAGAGCTATTGTAGATCTAGGAGGGTCACCAATAGACGAGACTGAAGATTCTAGCTGTAGGAAGCAGCTGGAAAAGCAGCAGAAACACAAATCTGAAGGGACAACACAATTTTCAGAGGTAGATTCACACAGAGGGAAGGGTGACGCTGAGTAACGTTGTCTCCTAGCAAGCCCACAAAATTACTATGCAGAGGCAACTTAGAAACAACGTTGGTTTGGTCTGAAGCCAACTAGTGTGATTCATATCTAAATTTTTCAGATCCAGAAAAGACTACAGAAAATCTGCAGAAATCCAGAAGGTGCTGGTGGGGTTAATTTTCTGAATTTTTCAAATTTTTAGCCTTAGCACAAGTGACAAAGAGTGGGAGGAGATCAGCTTCTCAGAGAGTTTCTAACCAAAGGGAACTTGCGGTTTGATCAGAGGATCAAAGAAGAAGTTGAATCATAGTAGATTTGGTAGATTTCTAAGGAGGGAAATCAGTTGTCAGAAGGAACAGAAGGTGCATGTTTCACCAAGGGCCTTAGATCCATTTCTCTAGCAAAGAGAAAAGGAAGTTCTGACACATCCTGAGAAGATGGCTGCTCATGGAATGTGTGATCAGGATAGGTTGGATGGCCTCTCAAACTTTTCAGTTTGGAAGGCAAGGATCTTGATAGTCCTCGAGGCATACAATCTTAGAGATCATGTGGAGAAAAATCTGGCCACACCGACAGATCTGGATCTCCTTCGGAAGCATAAGGAGGCTGTTTGGTATGCCAAGTGGCCAATTATGGATGGAATCAAGGACTATATTGTACCACACATAGCTGAGAAGAAGACAACTAACGAGATGTGGAAGGCCTTGACCTCCCTGTATGAGGGAAAGTCTGTCCAAAGAAAATTTTTGTTGGAGACTCATATGAGGTCATTCATGATGACCAAGGGAGAAGACATGGAGCATTTTCTATTCAGATTGCAGTCAATCAGAGATCAGCTGACTGCAACGGGTGCAACAATGGATGATAATGTGATAGTCAGGACTGCCCTCAATGCAGTCACAGATGAGTGGGAAACCTTTGTCCAAAGTATCTTGGGCAGAGAAAACCTCCTAGATTGGGACAACTTGTGGTCAATTATGCATCAAGAAGAACTCCGCAGATTCACCAAGAGGCAACACAACCTTGGTTTGAGCAAAGTGAAGAAGGAAGATGAGGAAGATGTAGCCTTGGAATCAAAGAAGCAACCAAAGAAGAAGAAGGATCTTTCAAAGATCAAGTGCTTCCAGTGTGGTGAAATGGGACATTTTGCCAGCGATTGTCCTAAGAAGAAAAGGGACAAGGAAGCATCTTCTTCCAAGTCAGTTATGGCAGATGATGGGTCAGGAGATGATGCAGCCATGAGTGCTCATGAACCATGGAGGTGGGGTGACATGGACATGTAGAGGAGCTACATGGAAGAAAGGCGAGATTCTTGAGCAGCTCATCTCTTAGATCACATGTGAGCTACGACAACCTTAAGATAGTAGCGGGACAAGTGGAGCAGTGGGTGCATAGATCACAAATGAAGCAGAATCAGAGGTAGATCTGAAGACTAGAAGAAGCAGCGTAGATCAAGGTAGAAACAACGTAGAAGCAGTAACAACGTAAAAGCTGACGTGACTTCAACAGCGCAGAGCAGAGCTGCAGCAGTACAGAAGGCTTCAGAGGGATAACGCAGTGCAACAACAACATGATAGATTTCAACACAAGGGGCTTATGTGACTTCAGTAGTGCAGAGGGAGTATGATTACGCATGCAGAGCTATAGCTTTGCATCATTCTTTAGATGCCATCACATATCTGTAGCCTATGGAGCTTCAGTTGTTTCTCTCAAAAATTGAAGTTGCAGTGCAACAGATCAGCAATGGTAGTGCTATGACAACATAGAGGCAACATATTGAGAGGGAGCTGTAATACAGCAGTTTCAGTGGCAGTGGAAGAGTCATGGGTAGCAGCACAGAATGGCAGCAGCAGTGCAGAGTTGAGTGGCAACAAGCCAAGCTTCAACAACATAGAATGAGTGCCGAAAATCATGTAATACATAGTGTGATGTATTGCTAGAGAACACCCTTGATGCTAAGAGGGAGTGTTGAGATTTTGTGTATTTGGGGTAACATCAGTTGTGCTCTAGCTCCCAAACTTTGTGGAGGGACTAGAGTACACTTGATTTACAAGACCTAGAAATTGATTTGGGAAATTTCATCTGGTTTAGGAGATATTAAATTAATTAATTATTTTAATGTATTTCCTAAGTTAAAACTTAGGGAACTTAAACAATTAAAGTGAATTTAATTAAACATGTGATGAAATTGTCTTAAGTCACACGGATCAAGCTTTCTTTTAATCTTAGCCATTTATTCAAGATTTGATAATGGTTGTTGGTTTCCCAACGAGAAAAGTATAAAGGAAAGGCTTGGGGTCATTTGTAAAGATACACATAGGTAGAGCACTGAAGCTCAGCTGAGATTCTAGGGCAGGGTTTGCTAAGAATACTCAGAATTGTTTTAGCTGCAGAGAGGGGAATTTAGGCCAAGGGGATGATCTGATCCCGGGGTATAGAATACACAAGAGGCAGAGATCAGCTCAAGGACAACGCAGAAGAGGAGAGCAGCAAGGACAATGTAGTCCCTCCAAGGACAATGTGATTTTCAGCAGAAAACCCTTAGAGGGTTACATAGAGACCATAAGGGGCAGCGTAGTGACTGTGTCACCTGGGGTAACACAGTCTCTTCCGGATCAGCACTGAGGGTTTGAGGGGCTTTAGAGGCTGACGCAGAGGCTTTCAGGGGAAGCACTAGGATTTTTAGGCCCTAATCTTGGTTGAGTTCTGTAAATCCCGTTTGAGGGTGTGGATCAGTCATTATTTTGGCCCTAGATCAGCCAGTGAGTTTTAGATCTAGTATATTCTCTGTCAGGTTTTCCAGATCTGGAACCCAGATTTGTGTATTCAGAAAAATTCTTAATAATAAAACCCTCCAGCAGCCAGAGACCGGTTTTCTTGCATTAGGTTTTTCCGGAGACTATTTGTCTAGAAATAACTATGTCACTTTGTCTATGTGTGCATGAACTTGTTCTAGATATGGACTGGTAGAGATCTGTTATGTGTTTTGCTTCGATTTTAACTTGAATTTATTCAGTTAATAACTTGTCGAAGTATGAGGAGCATAACCAAATTAACAGTAATAATTTATGCATAAAGTGTAAGGATTCAAAAATTTCTACACATCCACCTGAAGCCACCCTCCCTACCAAACATCAACACAAAGTGTCGGCCCGGTGTCTTTCTGGGCAATGATTCACTCACAAAGCTTCAACACCCCTTGATCCAACAGATCAAGGATAACCAATCTCGCCCAATCAAACTGATTAGTAACCAACATGATATCAAATCCTTCGAGAGATTCACCTATACAAACACAACCCCATTTAGCAATATAATTTCAAATACATAATCAAAGTAAACCTTCGAGGTTTCGATATTTCCCTTCAACTTATCTCGGTAGGACTATCAGTTGAATCTTTGAGAAAATATTCCTTTTCCTACTCCACATGTAGCAAAATTTCTTTCAGTATATATTCTCCAATCAATACTTATGTTGTGGCCTCCCTCTTAACTAGGGAGAGTTCTTTTATCTAGTCTCCCTCTTAATGTAGGGAGATTAACTTCTTCCTTTGATGTTGGAGAATATTTCATGGCTTCCTTTCTTCTCGTCATATTAACTTCTCTTATGGACTTCTTCACTAATATGATGTACCTGCACAACTTAAATAGCAAGTACAACCCAAAATTATAGATGTATGAAGTTAGTCATAATGAAAAATTATAGTAGCGGAAGCATTTAGATTTTAAATAATCAACATGAGACTATAATCCAATACTTCAACTTATAGCTTGTGAAAATTCTTACTCCCATAATCTTATTGCAAAAAACTGATATTACTTCTCCTACTTGATAATTTATACAAGTAATTTATTGTGTTCTACAAGTAAATACTAAAGCAAATACACTGCAACCTTCACAAAATTTAAACTATGGAAAATAAATGTGTGGAAACAAGATCTGAGCAAGCATAAATCATAGACACATGACATCGTTAGTTTTGGACTAATATCCCTAGAAAAACCCAATGTGGGAAAATCGGTGCAACAGCTAAGGGTTTACTTATTATGTAGTAATTCTGAATACAATATGGGATGCCTTGATGGCCATCCTCATAGAGAATCTGAATGACAAAGAGCTAGTGAGATTACCTCACACTAAAACTAGAAGTCCAAACTGGCCAAACCCCGAACTGACAAGCCCTCCACTGCCTCTGTGCAGTATTTGCATGACTTCGCACGGGGACTGCATCACTATTGCTTGTTGGCTCTTTTTCTAGCTGGATATGACCTTTCGGCCTCTCCTGGTCTCACATCCTGGCTCTCTGGCATTGGATCTGACTGATACCCAACTTAATCACTGACTTCCTCAAGGCTATTGCGCTGCCTTTGCTAGCTCTATGTAGCTACTACGCTGCCTCTCTATGTATTTCTCTCTGTCTTCTATGTTGTGTATTCTCGGCTTAGGTAAATCTCCAACTGACAATTATCTCTTCACCTCTCTGCAAAAATATTCTCGATCGATTTTCTCTCTGAGCACTGCTCACTAAATAATTTCAAACTCTAGATTTTTCTCTCTCGATGTCTCTTCCAAATGATCCATAAATTCCTTCTTATAATCTTATCGTTGAGACTTCAAAATTCGAGATTAAAATTTTAATCAACAGCTAAGATCAGCTTTTGACTTGATCTTCACCTTCTCTAGAAGATTCACACTCTCTTTTATTAATACCCTTTAATTATTTTAATTTCCTAAGTTTAGACTTAGGTTCCCATTAAAAATAATTAATTATTTTAATAAAAGACACTATGAGTTGAATTTTCAAAAATGATTTATGGGTTCTTTGGAATACATGTGCCTAAGCCTCCCTAAAAAATTTGAGACTTAGAGCACATCTGCTGCTACCCCAATCAACAATTCGTTTTAGCGAGGAATGTGCTCTAGTAATAAAACTAGCTGAAGTATTACTCTGATTCTGTAACATCTCCCTCTATGTTGGTGATGTATGACACTGTTTCCCACCAACACTGCGTTGTTGCATCCGTGTTGCTGATGACCTTGCATGTTGTTGCCAACTGCTACTGCACTTCAACTCTGTTGCTTACTGCAACTGAAAAACATCCAAAATCTAAACTAAGTGTTCAATAGGATGCATCTCGTACTGAAGATATGACTGTTGCTAGTCTATGCTTTGTCCCTTTTGGGCCTCGTATATGCCCATGTTTTCATCATGAAACATCATTGTTTATACCCTAAAACCCTAGGTTTTTAGCCCGTTCTATACCCTAATTCCATCACTTGCCGCCAAATACTCTCTATGGTTGATTATCATCAGTTTTCTTCAATTCTATATGATTAAATATGATTATTTCATGTTTTACTAATGAAATTTTTGTTGAAGTACATTTATTACAGGGTTCCATCGCTAAAATCCCTCATAAGCTAACTAAGTATGAGAATGCCTAATTTAGGGATTTGGCACTTTCGACGCGCTTTCAGAGAAAACGAGAGAGGTTATTATCAAAAATAATATTATCATACCTCTCCATAAGTTGGATTCCACCCAGCTCACTCATATGGGTCTCTAGAAGGAAATTACCCAATTTGTCCAAATTTGTAAAAAATTCTAAATTGCCAACTTCTGCCTCAATTTTCTTTCAGAGGAAGGCGAAATCATAAATTATGGCACATGGGTTTTGATCCCAGTATAGCCAATTTACTAACCATATAATAGTGTTTCCAAATCCCTTACATTTTTGGAAGTATTTAGGGGGGCTTGAGGCTAATTTATGTAGAATTCGTAATTTCCAAATTTCTCAAAAACTCCCAAACAACCTTGTTATGGTCAATTTTGAAATATTTTCCTTTTTTAACCTCCATATGGCCTAAATATCATCATTTATCAACCTAAGTTGTGGAATTTCCTACAGGATTTTCTCAACTGACACCTAGGCTCGATTTGGAAGAACTATGCTTCTCCAATCACCCTCCAGGCAATGATTCAGCATAACTAAAGCTTCAAGCTCCAGCTCAGTTTTCCAGAAGCTCGATGTTACAGCTAATGATGACCCAACATACTTGAATCTCTAGCTCAACATTCCAAAAGCTCGATGCTCCAGCCTATGCTCCAACAATTTCATTTTGTCGATGGAATGACTAGATGGCCATTGACCACACAAATGGGTTTAGTTGATAAATTTAGTGAAGCATGCTGCAATATCAGTATGTAGTTTTGTTAGAAATAAGACAGTTAAAATTTAGAATATTGTAATGCTAAATATGAGTAATTCATGGATTTCCACATTGTTGGTTTTCAACGCCCCTCTATGTAACATAACTGATGCTATTTGTGAATTCCATGATGCCTATAATGGCTAGGATGTGTAATATGTTTAGGGGGTGTGGATATTGAAATTCTATTTTCGTAATCAAGACTGAAGACTGTGATTTAATCCTCCATTAATGAAGCCAAAGCTGTAATTTTCGATTCTGTGTTGTTAATTTGATTTCGGAAGTGTTGTTGATTTTTATGAGTTCTTGAAGTCAATTTGTTGAAGCGTAGTACGCCTCTATAAGTCCTAAGCTTCTTCGGGTGTGGAAAGGGCCCACCACAACCGGATCAGCTCCTATAAGTATAGATAGAGGTAATTTGTAGGTGCATTTGATTAATTTCCTAAATTTTTACAGTTGTGATGAGAAAATCGATTTTACTTCATGCGTTGATGATTGGATTGTGTTTTTTTATGAATGATTTCATGTGTTGGTACATAGATGGATAGATTAAGTGTGTGTGTAGAGGAATTGAATAGTGCAGGTTTTGGAAATTAGTACTGTAGGTGTGCGTTGATCCTTTTTCCAAGTGATGCCCTTAAGAATTGCACTCAAAATTTACCAACGTTGTTTTTGTTGACATGAATTCCGTTTGTTGATCTTGTTATTTGAATTAATCTTGTATGTCTCCTAACAAATGAGTGGAATGAGAATAAACCTCTGATATTGATCAAATAGGCGGAGAGTGGATTAACGCATCAGATTTCATAGTTTCGTTGGTTAATGGAAGCAATTCAACAATAGATTGATAATCCCATCTTTTTAAACATCTGAATTTGAACATAATGCAATTTCGCTATGATGAATTGATGCTGAGAAGTGCGTTTTGGTCCTGTAATATCATTTCCTAAATTGAAATCAGAGGTAAGCATACCAATCAGACCATAGGAATAATTATAAGATTAGATCAAAAATCCAGATCCATTATTCGAACTTGATCTTGAAATTAATTTGCTGATTCCTTCAATTAGAGCGGAATTCGATTTATTTATTAAAAAAAAAAAAACATAGTGTGAACTAAGGTCTCTGCACTTGCTATAAAAACATAGTATTCACCATTTGCTGTGCGAAATTCAAATAGGATTTGCTTTCTGTCACTTAAGCCGAGCAGTAGGATCTTATTAGTGTCAACAATAAGCTTGCAAAAGGATTCCTAGAGCATGTTTTCAGTGTGTTAATTAAGTCAGAATATTTTGATTATTTCTCAAGTACCAGTGTTTATTTTCATTGTCAGTAAAAGAATTGAGTAAATAGGAAAGCTAGCTTAGGGTTTCATTCTGAATGCAAGATTGTTGAACTCTGTGTGTGTGTGACCAAGGTAGGTTTTTAAGGTCTTTTTTGAATTTGTAAACTAGATTAGGGTTTTTAATCTTCTACGAAATTTGGGAATTTCTAGCTCATAAGAGTGAAGTATGATGAGTGATTTTAGCCTTTACAACTTAGTTTAGAAGTTATTATTGGTTTGGACTCCGAAGTGTTGTCTAAATTAGCTACATTGCAATTTTATTGAAGTAGGTGAATGCTTGCCCATTGAGATTTGCATTAGCCTATTAATCAAAATCTTAGTTTCTAGGTTGAATTAGTTCTCATTACGATATCATAGAATAGTGTGTGTGCTTGCTTAGATTAGCATATCGTATGTTGTTATTTAAGAAAGCAAAGTGTTGATTGCTGAAGGCTTTTGAGTAAATTTTCCAGAGTTCAGTTTCATGATTTGACTGATGATAACTATATTTGCAATCTGATTTCTTGAGTACAATTTTGTGCTTAAGTAGTGCAGGTTCATTTCAGTAGATTTTAAAATTGGAACTAGGGTTTGTTGAATGGAATTTCCATAGAGTAGATCATAGATCAAGCATGAAAGACTGAGTTTTTTGCTTTGGTTGATAAGTGTGTGAAATAAAAATTTCAAACAGTTTTGATGTTGCAATCTCTTGTTTGATGTCAAAGTAGTGGAATTGGTATAAAGTGTCTTATCCTAGGGTTTGAGTAAAGAAGCCATTAGGAATTGTCAAATTCATTATGTGAGCATAAGATCAATTTGTAGGTGAATTTAGATTAATTAATTTCTTCCAAGTGTGGCTTATGAAAGTTAGAATTAGGATTTTGTCATTTTGCAAGAAAGGTTGAATTGTTAAATCGAAGTTTGTTGAAGACTAGGTATTTGCTTTAGAGTAATTAGGTTTTGATTTCAATTCAATCATGAGATAAATTAAATAAAGGGTAAAGTGCTCAAGTCAAATTCAATTATTGATCTTGCTTAGAATGATGAACTGATCTCTTTTCTGCAATTTGCGTGTTTACGAGTATATGTGTGTCTTGACTCTTAATTAATTATCATAAAGAATCATTAAAACTCTCACTTAAAAAATGAATCAAGAAGTGCAATGCAACTCGTGTTTACAAGCCAGGATTGACAAATTAAATATTAAGAGCTTTAATTCACCAATTAAGACTCTCAACATTTTGGCGTCGTTGCTAGGGAGTTACAATTTTTTATCCAGGTAACTATTACCAGAGTTTTCGGATCTTGCAGGGTTGTCAAAGGGCAGAGAGTGTACAGTAGGATGTGAGTGAAGAGCCATGCATCCACTTTTGTGGGGTTGCTCCAAATTCTAACTGATTACTGCTTGTTCTTGAGTTTTTTATTTCCTTTTTCTTTATGTGTAGAAGTAAAGGTAGATTTATTTCCAGTGCTATTTTTCTTGCAATTAGCAGTTTTTAATTCATTTAGATTAAAAATCCAAGCTTTGAACGATAAATTTTTTTTGGGGTGCTGTAAGAACCCCCTCTTTTGGTGCTAATCCATGCTGCAGACAGGCATCATCAACCAGCAAGAAAAATTCAAGAATGACTAAGAGCTTGGAGAATTTCCCTCGAAATACTTTCTCAAATCCTAGCAGTAGCTGGGATATCTGCATCTCAGGAAGAGTTCATCTTCTCCACATTCAAAAAATTATCTATCTCCCCACAACTAGAAAAGGATTTGGAAGTTTCCCTTGATTCCTCTTGCCTATCTACCAAGGAGATCGATGAATCATATACCAAATTTGATGAGGAGCATCCAGCTGAACTCGAGATCGAAGATATTTCACCATGCCCAACAACAAGCCTTGTGTGCATTCCAGAGACCAATTATCCAAGTTTTTTTGGCAAGAATAAGAAGGAAATCCAGAGTGGTCCAAATGAAGAAATGAGCCAATACCACCAGGATTACATCGAGCATTGGTTCTAGGTCACAATCCAGTCAAAATACCACTCTCATCTTCAAATAATCTTGGTACCATATCACTTGAAGCAACTGGTTTCTCATACTTTGGTATGTGTTGAATTTTATTCTTTCAAACTGAGTGTGAGTATATTTAGCATGTTGTTACGAACATGGCTGCATTGGAAGTACTCCTACACTTGAAGGAGGCCTTCCTCTCTATATATTAGGGTAGGGTAGAAATGAATAAAATTGTTGTTAAAACATCATTCTTGAAATTGCAATTCTTAAGGCATAAACATTGAAATTTTTGTCATTATGCACTCTTGTGGTAAGAATTGTCAGAAGCAGTTCACTCTTAATGCCTCATATTTTATAAAGTGACTCTAATTATTGGCCGAGATTATTCATTGGGTCAGTTAGGGGAATTTTATTGTTATACTTTCCATTCATAAGCTTAACATACTATCAGCCAAGAAACATTTTCAAGTTTCTCTTTGAAGGTATTGATGAAAAGCCTCCTATGGTGGACCGCTCCTATAAAACCATAATGAGCTCTCATAAGAACCCTAGCATGACCAACTCGAGGAATATTTTAGTCATTATCTGAGTTATTTTCTTTTCTTGAGTCATTAGGGTAGCAGGATCAACCAGTAAAGATTAGTAATTAAAAAATTTTCACCCCATCCTGCGCTCTTAAAGAGTAGATCTGTCTCCCCACTTATTAAGTAACCTCTAAGGCTAATCATAATCAGAGTCTACAAAAATATTTAGGGGAGGATAGGAGGTCTTGTAATGAGCTTACCTACCACGATCATGAGACATAACATGCATGACATTACTGCTCCTAGTCACTAAGCCAGAGTAATGGCTTTCAGCCCAAAAAGCTGGAAGACAGCAGGTCTCATCACGATTCGACCTGTTCATCCATGTTACTTCTTGTGAGTGGCACTGCCATCATCCAGTTACAAAGCCAGGATAATGGCCTTTATCTAAAATTCAAATAAGCTAACTCTGAATCTATATCTAGTAAGTGGGACACAAACATTTTTTTAGGTTAAAAGGCATCCCTGTCGAGGCTATAGACGCCTGCTGGCAGTAGGGCCATTCCTGTGGTATCAAAGTTAATTATACACTATGATTTACTTAGTTGTTTTTGTATTTTCCCTGAACTCACTATCATATCTCTCTGAGAATGGCCTTAATATCCTTCAGTAGTGTGATTTGGAGTTCTATCTTTCAGGAATGATTTGGTTTTTATGGATGTGGGACCCTTAGTGCAGGTGATTCACTTTGCTTGAATAAGAGAAGCTTCAACTATATGCTTGGGTAATGGTAAGACAATCATCCATGGAAGGTATCATTTTGTAATATTTATTTTTCCCTATTTTATTTCCATTTTAAGGCCTTGGTTTTTAAATAAAGTCACTTTTACTTGTAATAATGAGGTTATTGAAAGTGAAGACATGCTGCTTTGGATTACTCTTGAGATGCTTTGTGAAAATTCTTATGGTTAATCGTTGTAGGATGACATTATCTCTGCGGTAACAACATTGTTAAGCATTCCTTTAGTAGCCCTAGCATTAGTTACACTTTTGGAATAATAAAACTCAGTCTTAACGTCACTAGATCCCTGATCACTACTTTTCTTATCTTATTGATGCAAAGGAAGACGACGTCCAATGAAACTTACTTGCATGCTCTCACAATTAGCCCTATGGTTTAAGTCAATGAAGCATGAATTTAATATAGAAACCCTAGCCTTTCGTCTTTGGTCTCTGTTAGAGGTTTTGCTTGCATGAGGACATGCAAGATGATAGGCATGAGGGGGGAGAGATGTTAGGAAAAAATGATGAGAATTGTCAGGTTTGATTCATATTTTTACCCTATTCTTACTCATGGTTCTCACTATCATTTTTCAAAATTGTTGGGCTTTGAGCATGATCAGGTAATTTTTCTCTAATTTAACCTATTTCCTTTATTTCAATAAAGAGGATTATTGATGATGGTACTTGTGTTATTTCAAGAAGCCGTATTAAATCACACATGCATAAACATTTTCAGGATAATGTGGATATTGAGACCTTTCATATCAACAGTCACATTAGCTCAAGCCATTCAATCATTTAATTCATCGTGCAGCACCAAGGACATCGAAAACAAGGTTAAAAATTGAGGTAGAGATGGCTTAAGATTCTTTAATTGATTAAGAGATTTAAAAAAGTTTTGATGATTAACCACCACATATTCCGTATATCTAGTTTTCCACATAACTTCCATTTGCATGCTACTCTAGGTAATAATCATAATGGTTCATGTAAACAAAAGTAGTAACTGCGGTGCCTTCCCCTCATGCATTCAAACATATTGTTAGTTGAATCCAATAGAGGATGAATTCATTTATGCCTTTCATGAAGAAATCATCGATAAGCATTGGCCTCACAAAAATAGAGCATGCAAGCACATGTCTTCCCATCTCCATCACCACCTCATCTCATCTACCATTTCCATTGTCACCTATCATCCTATTTATCATTTTCCTCCTACCATATCTAATTTTTTTCCTCAATTTGTATCACTCTTAAAATCAAACCTATGGCAACCAAATCTTCATGCAGTGTTGCTTCACAAGACCTAACCCTACCTAAAAGCCATGATGCCATAAAAACCTAGATATGAGTAAAGTATTTGTTTGCATGAGGACATGAATTTTTTTAGGCATGGGGGATGTTGGGCCTCGTATATGCCCATGTTTTCATCATGAAACAACACTATTTATACCCTAAAACACTAGGTTTTTAGCCCGTTCTATACTCGAATTCCATCGCTTAACGCCAAATACTCTCTATGGTTGATTATCATCAGTTTTATTCACTTATGTATGATTAAATATGATTATTTCATGTTTTAATGATGACGGTTTTTTTGAAGTACATTTATTACAGGGTTCCATCACTGAAATCCCTCACAAGCCAGCTAAGCATGAGAATGTCTAATTTAGGGATTTGGCACTTTCAACACGCTTCCGGAGAAACCGAGAGAGGTTATTATCAAAAATAATATTATGATACCTCTCCATAAGTTGGATTCCACCCAGCTGACTCATATGGGTCTCTAGAAGGAAATTACCCAATTTTTCCAAATCTATAAAAAATTCTAAATTGCCAACTTTCGCCTCAATTTCTGTTCAAAGGAAGGTGAAATCATAAATTCCGGCACATGGGTTTTGATTCCAGTATAGCAAATTTACTAAATATATAACAACGTTTCCAAATCCTTTACATTTTTGGAGGTATTCAAGGGGGATTGAGGCTAATTTATGTAAAATTCATAATTTCCAAATTTCTCAAATACTCCCAAACAACCCTGTTATGGTCAATTTTGAACTCTTTTATTTTTTAACCTCCATATGGCCTAAATATCATCATTTATCAACCTAAATAGTTGAATTTCCTACAGGATTTGCTCCGCTGACTCCTAGGCTCGATTTGGAAGAACTATGCTTCTCCAATCACCCTCCAGGCAATGATCCAATGTGCCTAAAGCTTCAAGCTCCAAATCAGCATTCAAGAAGCTCGATGTTCCAACTAATGATGATCCAACATACTTGAATCTCCAGCTCAACATTCCAGAAGCTCGATGCTCTATCCTATGCTCCAACAATTTCATTTTGTCGATGGAATGACTAGATGGCCATTGACCATGCAGATGGGTTTAGTTGATAAATTTAGAGAATCATGATGCTATATCAATATGCAATTTTTATAGAAATAAGATAGTTAAAATTTAGAAGAATGTAATGCTAAATATGAGTAATTCATGGATTTCCACATCGTTGGTTTTCAACGCCCTTCTATGTAAAAAACTGATGCTATTTGTGAATTCCACGATGCCTATAAAGGCTGGGATGTGTAATATTTTTAGGGGGTGTGGATATTGAAATTTGATTTTTGTAATCAAGACTGAAGACTATGATTTAATCCTCCATTAATGAAGTTGAAGTTGTAATTTTCCATGCTGTGTTGTTAATTTGATTTCGGAAGTGTTGTCGATTTTTATGAGTTCTTGAAGTTGATTTGCTGAAGCATAGTATGCCTCTGTAAGTCCTAAGCTTCTTTGGGTGTGGCAAGGGCCCACCACAGCCAGATCAACTCTTGTAAGTATAGATAGAGGTAATTTGTAGGTGCATTTGATTAATTTCCTAATTTTTTACAGTTGTGCTGAGAAAATCGATTTTAATTCATGCGTTGATGACTAGATGGCGTTTTTTTATGAATGATTTCATGTGTTGGCACGTAGATGGATAGATTAAGTGTGTGCCTAGAGGAATTGCATAGTGCAGGTTTTGGAAATTAGTGCTATAGGTGTGCATTTATCCTTTTTCCAAGTGCTGCCCCTAAGAATTGCACTTAAATTTTACCAATGCTATTTTTATTGACATGAATTCCATTTGTTGATCTTGTTATTTGAATTAATCTTGTATGTCTCCTAGAAAATTAGTGGAATGAGAATAAACCTCTTAGATTGATCAAATAGGCAGTGAGCGGATTGAACGCATCAGATTTCATAGTTTCGTTGGTTAATGGAATCAATTCAACGATAGATTGATAATCCCATCTTTTCAAACATATGAATTTGAACATAATGCAATTTCACCATGATGAATCAATGCTGAGAAGTGTGTTTTGGTCCTGTAATATCATTTCCTAAATTGACATTAGAGGTAAGCATGCCAATCATACCATAGGCATAATTATAAGATTAGATCGAAAATCCAGATCCATTATTCGAACTTGATCTTGAAATTTTTTGCTAATTCCTTCAATTAGAGTGGAATTCGATTTATTTATATAAAAAAATAGAGTGTGAACTAAGGTCTCTGCACTTACTAAAAAAACATGGTCTTCACCATTTGTTGTGCGAAATTCAAATAGGATTTGCTTTCCATCACTTAAGCCGAGCAATAGGATCTTATTAGTGACAATAGTAAGCTTGCAAAAGGATTCCTAGAGCATGTTTTCAGTGTGTTAATTAAGTCAGAATATTTTGATTATTTCTCAAGTACCAGTGTTTATTTTCATGGTAAGTAAAAGCATTGAGTCAATAGGAAAGCTTGCTTAGGGTTTCATTCTAAATGCAAGATTGTTGAATTGTGTGTGTGTGAGCAAGGTAGGTTTTTAAGGTCTTTTCTGAATTTGTAAACTAGATTAGGGTTTTTAATCTTCTAAGAAATTTGGGAATTTCTAGCTCATAAGAGTGAATTATGATGAGTGATTTTAGTCTTTACAACTTAGTTTAGAAGTGATTGTTGGTTTGAGACTCCAGAGCATTGTCTAAATTAGCTACATTGCAATTTGAATGAAGTAGGTTAATGATTGCCCATTGAGATTTGCATTAGCATGTTAATCAAAATATTAGTTTCTAGGTTGAATTAGTTCTCATTACAATATCATAGAATAGTATGTGCGCTTGCTTAGATTGGCATATCTTATCTTGTTATTTAAGAAAGCAGAGTGTTGATTGCTGAAGGCTTTTGAGTAAATTTTCCAGAGTTCGGTTTCATGATTTGACTGATGACAACTATAATTGCAATCTGATTTCTTGAGTATAGTTTTGTGCTTAAGTAGTGCAAGTTCATCAGAGTAGATTTTAAAAGTGGAACTAGGGTTCGGTGAATGGAATTGCCATGGAGTAGATCATAGATCAAACATGAAAGACTGATTTTTCTGCTTTGGTTGATAAGTGTGTGAAATAAACATTTCAAATAGTTTTGATGTTGCAATCTCTTGTTTGATGTCAAAGTAGTGGAATTTGTATAAAGTGTCTTATCCTAGGGTTTGAGTAAAGAAGTCATTAGGAATTGTCAAATTCATTATGTGAGCATAAGATCAATTTTTAGGTGAATTTAGATTAATTAATTTCTTCCAAGCGTGTCTTATGAAAGTTAGGATTAGGGTTTTGGCATTTTTGCAAGAAAGATTGAACTGTTAAATCGAAGTTTGTTGAAGACTAGGTATTTGCTTTAGAGTAATTAGGTTTTGATTTCAGTTCAATAATGAGATAAATTAAATAAAGGGTAAAGTACTCAAGTCAAATTCAATTATTGATCCTGCTTATAAAGATAAACTTCTCTTTTTTGCAATTTGCGTGTTTATGAGTATTTGTGTATCTTGACTCTTAATTAATTATCATAAGGAATCATTAAAACTTTGACCTAAAAACTGAATCAAGAAGTGCTGTGCAGCTCGTGTTTACGAGCCTGGATTGACAAATTAAATATTAAGAGCTTTAATTCTCCAATTAAAACTCTCAATAGTCCCTCTGAAGCCTCTATGTTGCTGTTGACTCTGCACTATGTCTTCCTACACTGCTCAATATTTGGTTCTCTCTAGCCACTACATTGTCACTTATTCACTCCTCTGAACCAACTGAAACTTGTCCATCCTACTACTTCTGATTTGGGCTCACGTAGCAAGGTGATGATCCGAGAGGTGGATTCCTCAAGGATCCTGTCCAATCTGCAGTTTCGTTGAACTACAGCTCCAGATCACCCCAACGCTCCCCTGGAGATATATGGGAAATCATGGCAAATTCATCCTCCTCTATCTTCACAGTTGTAGCGTGCAGATCATGCTTCTCATCTTTGTCCTTCTTCTTGAGAGGAAAATGTGTGGTGTAATGTCCCATGTCGCCACACTGGAAGCACTTGATCTTAGAGATGTCCTTCTTTCGTCTTCATTGCTCATGCTTCCCCTTTGATGCAAGGGTTACATTTTCCTCCCCCTCCTTGGGATTTGACCCATTGTTACTGCTGCCATTAAGTTTTTACTTCAGTATATCTCTCCTAATCTCTTCTTGCTAAAGAGCTGCCCACATTGCTTCCCAATCCGATAACTTCTCTCTACCCAAGATGCGTAGGAAAAAGACCTGATATTCTTCAGACACTGAATTTAGGTCCAATCTGACCATCTTTGTGGCCTGAGAAGTTGATCCCACAACTTCTAGCTGATCTCAGTTCTCCTGAAGTCTAGACATGAATGAATTAATGTGCTCTCCCTTCTGCATCCTAGTAGTCTGTGTCATCTCCTCCAAAAACATCTTCCTCTTCTCGAAATACCCTTGATATAGTGTTGCCAACTCATCCCACATTTCCTTGGTTTTCCCTTTACAAATAATGTGTGAAACAATGTGATCCTTCACTCTATCGGGGATCAACCGTTTGACTTTAGCCATGTTCTTCTTGAAGGCTCTCAATGGTGTGACATCTACCGATTCAGCCTGTGCACTGTCGATAAAGGTCTTGAGGTCATGTTCATCTAGAAGGAAGGAGATCCTTGCCTTCCAGATTATGTATTTGGAGGCACCCTCTAACCGATCTTGGTCACACAACCCACTCGCTTCCATATCACCAAATCACTATCGATCTGCTGCCTCTAACCCTCTTCACAATTGGCTCTACGTACTCCCTGCTGGAGAAAGCCAAATAATTTACGAACTCTGTTGTTTATGCATGGGAAATTAGAGTTTCTTGGGGGAGAAACTCTCTGAGGTCATAAATCCCCAAATGTGTCTTCAACTACTCTCTTATGATGATTTTTGCATTAGCAATCACTGCCTCACAAAAACTGTATCCCACCAACTCGCTGATCTACGTTTATCTGTTGTGTTGCTCCCTATGCCTCTGAAAAAATGTAAACTAGACAATCCTTCCTCTCTATCGACTCACTCAAAGAGAGATTTGCTTGCATGTCTAGCCCTCCTCGCTTGGACTACGCAATCACTGGGGAGATCAATCTATTGCTTACGCAACTCTTTGATCCCCAACATCTTCTTCAAAATTAGATCTACTAGATTAGCTCTCTTGCTCCTCCTGCACGGTTAAAAAAGCTTTGATACCATGTGAAAATTCCTATTCCTGGAACCCTATTGCAGCAGACTGATATTACTTCTCCTACTTGATAAATTATACAAGTTATTTATTGTGTTCTACAAGTAAATAATGAAGCAAATACATTTCAAACTTCACAAAATTTAAACGCGGAAAAAAAATGTGCAGAAACAAGATCTGACCAAGCATAAATCATATACACGTGACACCATTATTTTTGGACCAGTTTCCCCGGAAAAACCCAATGTGGGAAAACCGGTGCAACAACTGAGGGTTTATTTATTATGCATTAATTCTAAGTACAATCTAGGATGCCTTGCTGGCCATCCTCATAGAGAATCTGACTGACAAAGAGCTAGTGAGAGTACCTCACACTGACACTAGAAGTCCAAACTAGCCAAACCTCAAACTGACAAGCCCTCCATTGCCTTTGCACAATCTCTACATCACTCTGCGTGTGGACTGCATCATTGTTGCTTGTTGGATCTTCTGTTGGCTAGATATGACCTTTTGGCCTCTCCTGGTCTCACACCCTGGCTCTCCGGCACTAGATCTAACTGATCCTCAGCTGAATCACTGACTTCCTCAAGGCTGCTACGTTGGAACTGCGTAGGCTCTGCGTAGTTTCTACGCTTCCTATCTGTGTACTGCTCTATGTCTTCTTTGTTGTGTATTCCCGGCTTAGGAAAACCTCCAACCAACAATTATCTTTTCCCCTCTCTGCAAAAATCTTCTCGATCGATTTTCTCCCTAAGCACTGCTCACTAAAGAATTTTTATCTCTAGATTTTCTCTCTGTGTTTCCCTTCCAAATGATCCATCAAGTCCTTCTTATAATTTTCTCATTGACACTTCAACAACTGAGATTAAAGCGTTAATGAATGGCTAAGATTAACTTTTGACTTGATCTTTGCCTTATCTAGAATATTCACACTCTGTTTTATTAATACCCTTTAATTATTTTAATTTCCTAAGTTTAGACTTAGGGTCCCATTAAAAATAATTAATTATTTTAATAAAACACACTCTGATTGGAATTTTCAAAAACTATTTATGAGTTCTTTGGAATACATGTATCTAAGCCTCCCTGCAAATTTTGAGCTTAGAGCACATCTGATACTACCCCAAATCAACATAGACCAGGTTTGATACAAACCCTAAATCACATCAACAATTCAATCAAGATGAAATAAGATTAGTTTTTCATATATCGAACCCTATAAATAATTCAAAAGAAAAATAAAGGTATCTAATATCTTTTGGAAGCCATATGATAGACTATCTATTAGGGTTTTATGTAAACCCTAGATTTCAATCGAAACAAACACGTCATAAATAACTTCTACTAGGGTTTGATGTAAGCCCTAGATTTTCCATCTATAAATTCTCAACAAGTATTATATAGATTCATACAAATACACATACTATAGAATTTAACCACTACTAGAGTTTAGTTGTAAACCCTAGACTTCTCACTCATCATCCTAGAACTTCAAACTTTGACTAGATGACCATTAGAATTTGAGTCGATACATATTTCTAGGAGATTACCATCATGCATAAGCATATCATATGATTAGACAATATTTAATATATTAGGCATACATCGATCTAGACTAAGCTAGGGATCCAAAGAAATATATACTTAGGGTTTAATTCCTAGGAATTTTCATAACAAGGATTTTGCTTGTGGGCCTAACCAAAACCTAGGGTTTCGGTTCATGTCAAAGCAAACCATTATTATATCAAAACTTCAAAGTTTTGATATTTCTAACAACATCATTTCAACCCTAATAAGTTGGAACTTTCATGATCATATCAAGATCCCAAACATGAAATCAACAATATATTAGTTACTATAGCAATTTCTTTATTAATAATCCTAAGTAGGTTTAGTGTTTCACATATTATGAACATAACCTTAGGTTAGGGTTTTCTAGAGAACCTTTTAGGGTTATTTTTATGCAAACAATCAAAGATGTATAAGGTGGGTAGGTTCATCAGATGATGAATCATCCCAAAAAATAATCTTTTAAGATTCAGGAGAGCTAGACATAATAACAATTAGTAATGTAGAATGGATATACCAAAGAAAATAAGAAGACTTTATAATCTAAGACATACCTTTGATATTTTGACAAACCTTTTTGATTCCAATGCTTTGTCTAGTGAGGGATTCTTTCTTAATCCTTGAGGCCTTCTTCCATGATTATAGAGCATTCAACAGGTTAATTCCTATACAAGGAAATAAAGAGAGGGAATGATTAGTATTTACTATGATAAAAACCTTAAATAAGTACATGAAAACAAATAGAGAGGGAATGAGATACATATCTTGAGGAGTTTTTGTGGGCTCCCTCCAAATCTTTGAGGGAAACCTAAAAAATTATAAAACAAGAAAAATGTATTTCCAAAAATATGTTAAGCCAATAACTAAACATAAAATATACAAATGAAATATTAAAGTTAGAAACAAGGGGCTTAGTAATGTAAGTCCCTTATTTCATTCTCTTGGGGCTTGGCTCTCTTGGGAGAGGATACTTCTTCAGCCACATTTGCATGATCTCTATCTCTTTTCTTGCTTCTAGGATTGTCGGGACACTCACTTCTGTAGTTCCCCATTTTGTGACAATGATAAAATTCAATTTTGGACATATCAACCTTCTTCCTTGACCCTTTCTTCTTGAAGTTTCCCTTGTGATGAAAAACATAAGAATTGGATACTTCTTCGTTGTTGGCTACCATTGGTATTATTAACTCTTCTTGACTGCAGGTTGTCCTAGTTCCTCAAAGGTGGGAGTTTATTTCCAGATGTTGAGACCTGAAGCAAATGCACCCCAAGTAGGTGGTAGCCCTAGTATGGCTATGATCACAAGTTCTTTATCTGTCAACATTTCATCAATGGGAAGAAGGACACCTCTTATTCTTGCTATATTCAGAAAGAAAGTGGATACAATATCCTCCTTGGCCATCTTAGTATTCCTTAGTTCATTTTTCAGGCTTGCCACTTTTCCAATATTCTTGATGATAAATAGTTTTGACAAGGCTTCATACATTTCCGGGGTATGATCAATGTTTTCTATGAACGGGACAAGGTTATCCTTTATGCCTTCAAACATCAAATTCATAGCCACTAATTCCAATTCTCTCAATTTTATTGTATCTGCATCACTGGAGGCTTATATGGGCTTCTTCACTTTTCCCTTTACCAAATCTACGATATTTTTGTTTTCAAGGATGAGGTCAATCCTATTTTTCCAAGATCTATAATTTGAAGCTCCTTCAAGCTTGTTATCTCTCTTGATAGTGTTAGGCATCTTCCTTGAAGGTAATGACAACTTATTTCCTTAAAGAGTTTCCTCTAGTGAACTTCTTATGTCTCCTTGATCAAATCCTTGAGACTACCTTTTCCTTCTTTCTTCACCAATGATATGAATATGGGAAAATTTTTTATTTCTATGCAAGCTCCCTCATCAGTATTAAAAATGTGTTTAAGGATCGTCTCATGTTAACCATTTGTGAAGGGGTTTATGTGTGTAGTTTCATGTGTCTTTGATGATCAAATTATGAGTTAATTAACAATTAAAAACTCATATACAACATATGAAATGCATAAATATAACTCACAACAATCACATAACAAAATGGATGATGATGGAGTTCACCCCTCCTGGGCTACATCTCCATGGACCTTCTTCAACTAGCTAGGCCCTCTTGGGATTATGAGTAAAATATCTGATTAAAAGAACTAATATTTCTCCAATGGGTTTTTTGATTATTCCATTGGCTTCATAACACTCAAATACCCCAAAAATTACTATTCAATCTCTGAATTTGGTTCACATCTCCTTTAGGCTTGACCTCCAACCCCGGTGGCCATGGGCTTGTTTAATCTCCAAAGTGACAAAAAAACCTTCAAATGTTCTCCAATGCTTCTATAAACTATACCACTATGTTCATAGCATCAAATACATCAAAAATTTACTATTCATTCACTAAAATTAGCCTTCAGCTGATCTGGGCATGGCCTTCCCTCCTGGTGGCCCTAGGCTTCAAAATTCTTCAAGTGACCCAAAAAACCTGTAGCTGTTCTCCATTTCCCCTGAAATCTATTCCAATGGATTCATAGCATGCCAATCTGCTAATAATGACTCTTTCTGAGCTCAATTTTGTCGAAACATGACCAAGATAGGCCTCATTAAAGTTTTCCCTAGACTTTGCCTCTAAATCTGGAAAATTTCGAGATAACCCAGACAAATTTGGAAGTGCCGCCGGATTTGGAGATTCTACGAAAAATATGCCAAGTTAACTGCTAGATTAATTATGGCTAACTGCACATTAATTATGTGTTAACTGCGCACTAATCCGAAATTAGTTCAGGCGCTTCTGCATGGTCTCGTGGTAGGGTCACGTGGAGGAGGCAGGCTGGCTTGCGGGGCTAGCCCCCTCTGATCCTCCATCCGGTTACGAAATATAAATTTAAATAAAAATTTCACCGCATCCTTTTCAAGCCCCACTGTCGTGGTTGATTGGTAAAACGTTGGAGTGTTTGGAGGGAGGTCATGGGGTCAAACCCTGACCTCCGCCCCATACATTATTTTTTACCACCATATAAAAATTACTCTGCATAAAATTTGGATTATACCACTGTTTAATATATATATCTCCAAAATTTGTAAACACCTCCTTTTGAATGTTGCAACAAGAAACAATGAAAGTGGCATCCGTAAACATCATTCCTTGATCCTAGTGAAAAAGAATCACCTAAACTAAGTGGGGCCCACACAGGCTATTTTTAGGTGTATGTCTATTTTTAGAATGGTGAGCATATTATAAAATTAGCAGGATGCTGATTCCAGATGGTTGAGAAAATTCTATCTTTGGATGAATTTCTATTTTTAGAAGATGGGCGAAGTCTATTTATAGATCACAAATCTAAAAATAGAATGCATGTCGATTATTATTAGCCCTTAATAATAATCAGACAATAAATAGTAACTTATTATCTTGGAGCACTTTATTTCAGTGAATAGATGTGGCACATCAGTGGGCTAAAGGAATTACGCAATTCCTAGGGTGGTTGGTGACTCATTCATGGAGGACTTCGTTATAACTGATTGTGGCAAGTTGTAACAAAGTTGGAAGAGTAGTTATGTGAGTTGTTATTTAGTTTAACTCAATTCAGTGAGTTAAACTCAGTTGTGCTAGTTGTGACTGAACATACACTAGTGATAGATGAGTGAATTAATTATTTAATTAATTCACAAGTAGTGTCTTATTTGCAACTTAAGAAATACAACAATTAACTACTTGCATGTCAGATCCAGTAGAGACCCAGTGGAGAGATAGGTGAAAGGGTGAGATGGACTATCAGTTGTGACTATAGTGATGCATTCAATTCATCTACACACACATTGGATATGCTAAGGAGGATTGCGCAGTGCAAGCAAGGAAAGGTCGAATTCATTTAGGGGTCTTCTTCAACAGGGATTGCGCAGTGGAGGCAGGCTGTCAAGGTGCAGCAAATTGGTGCATGGAGGTGCAAATTTCTGCATGAAAATGTGTGACGATTGTTGATTATACTAAGAGCTCTATGAGATGAGATTTGTATGAGATATATGAGATTTTTACATGTTCCATTGATATACATAATATATTATAGTTGGGGTTTTTAGCTTTAAGCTTTCCCGATAAAACAACTTGTTACGTGTGATTGATTTTGCTTCATATGTGTTTTGCAATTGGGGATTTAATTTCTGCAAAGAATTAAGTGGAAGGATTATATATTTAACATAATATTAATTTGTTAGATCAGGATAATCTAGAAATACATTATCGTGTTTATAAATTTCTACATGGTATTGGAGCAATGTTAATCACTAGAGATTGCAATATTGAAGCGGTGCTGAGTTTTGTGCTGGTGGAACAATTCGAAATTGTTGTAAGAATTTATTGGTGTGACAATTGAGTATACATTGAAATGGCTTTCAATGGGTTGCGGTTGGAGTATGCACTCGAGGGTAGATCGAACTACATATCCTGGAAGGACAGGATGGAGGCGGTGCTTGAAGATGATGGCTTGAAGGAATTCATCGATAGCGATGTTCCTAAGCCCACTTCGACGGATGCTGCAGTACTTGACGCATGGAAAAATAATGTAGCAAGGGTGAGGAGGATTCTGTTGGAAGGTGTGAGAGACCATATTTTCTCAAGCCTTCATGGGAAATACACTTTGTTTGCAATGTGGAAGGCTTTAACATATCTTTTCCAAAGCAGCAGTGACCATAATAAATTGGTGATGAAGGATAAACTTAGAAAAATGAATATGGAGAAGAATGACACTATTCCAGTATACTTGACAAAGTCTTTCCAATGTAAGGATGAGCTTGGGAGTGTAGGAGTCAGTGTTGCGGATGATGACTTTGTGATCTTGTCTCTCATTGGGCTTTCGAAGAGTTGGCACAGTTATCAAGACTCTATCAATGGACAGGAGAAACTGTCAGATTGGGAGCGACTGTGGTCGGATCTAGTGCAGGAGGAGATAAGGTGGACCACCAAGGATGGCTCTTCATCAAAGCATGATTATGAAGAGGATTGTGCTTTGGTTGCCAAGGAAAAGAAGAAGAAGGGGAAGAAATTCCATTCTATATTTAAGGCCGATGAAGATGGAAAGGAGCACAACATGTCCAAAGTGAAGTGTTTTCACTGTCACGAGTTTGGACATATTGCCAAAAATTGTCCACATAAGAAGAAGAACAAGATGGCTGTTGGAGCTGCAGCTGGTGAGGCCCTTGCCTCGCAATTTGAGCTTGAATTCTCATTGATCGCATGCATGGTGTCTAGTGCATTGGGATCGGGGTGGTACTTTGATAGTGGTGCTTCCTTTCACATGACGGGAGACGAGAAATTGTTCAGTGACTTGGTGGAGAAAGATCTCCAGATGCATGTTGAGTTGGGCGATGATGGACAATACAGTGCGACCGACATTGGTGCCATTACCTTTAAGAGGGCATCAGGTAAATTCTTTCTTTTAAAAGATGTTGTGCATGTTCCAAGTTTAAAGAAGAATTTAATCTCAGTCGCAATGTTAGAGGATAGAGGCTATGATGTTGTCTTTAGTGAAGGAAAGGTTTTCCTGCGACACAAAGCAACAGGGCAAGCCAAGAAGGTTGGGATTCGAGTTAAGAATCTCTACAGACTTGAAGTAGATGGAATTTATATGGAGCTTCCTATTGTTGGGAAGTGCGAGAAAGACATGTAATTAAAGCTTGAGAGGGAGCAAGATTTGCATGCAGGTAAGAGTGAAACTCAGGACGTGGAGCAGCCACAAGATGAGGATCATGGAGTGGGAGCAACCACTCATGCAGAGAAATTTTGAGCTAGACGGGTAGAGGGAGTGCATGCAGCTATACCACCAGGTGAGAGGTGGGGCGACATGCACGAGTAATCCTAAGAAGGAATTTTTGGGCATAATTCATTAAGATGGTGTGGATCTCATGAATTGAACCTAGCTATGAGGTGCCCATAGAGCAACAGTAGCATGATCAGTTGAATTGATGCATTTAGATCAAAGTGACAGTGTCGGGTACTGGAGCGCAGATCAGAGGTGATAGCAAGTGCAGAGTGCATGGATGTAGAGGTCAACAACGCAGTGGTTCCAGAAGACATGTGCAGTTGGTACCAGCAGAAGTCAGAAGACTTTGATGGTAGATGTATTATATTGATTCAGTTGTTTGGAGGCTATTCAGTTTCGGAAGTGTTGCATACAAGAGTTGCAGGGTGGATGCATGGAGTTTCAGGGTGCATGCAAAGACAATCCTTTCTTGTTGAAAGGGAGTGTTGAATGTTGCAACAAGAAATAGTGAAAGTGGCATTCGGAAACATCATTCCTTGATCCTAGTGAAAAATAATCACCTAAACTAGGTGGGGCCCACACAAGCTATTTTTAGGTGTATGTCTATTTTTAGAATGGTGAGCGCATTCTAAAATTAGCAGTATGATGATTCTAGATGGTTGAAAAAATTCTATCTTTGGATGAATTTCTATTTTTAGAAGATGGGCGAAGTCTATTTATAGATCACAAATCTAAAAATAGAATGCATGTCAATTATTATTAGCCCTTAATAATAATCAGACAATAAACAGTAACTTATTCTCTTGGAGCACTTTATTTCAGTGAATAGATGTGGCACATTAGTGGGCTGAAGGAATTACGCAATTCCTAGGGTGGTTGGCGACTCATGCATGGAGGACTTCGTTATAACTAATTGTGGCAAGTTGTAACAGAGTTGGAAGAGTAGTTATGTGAGTTGTTATTTAGTTTAACTCAGTTCAGTGAGTTAAACTCAGTTGTGCTAGTTGTAACTGAACATACACTAGTGATAGATGAGTGAATTAATTATTTAATTAATTCACAAGTAGTGTCTTACTTGCAATTGAAGAAATACAACAATTAACTACTTGCATGTCAGATCCAGTGGAGACCCAGTGGAGAGATAGGTGAAAGGGTGAGATGGACTATCAGTTGTGACTATAGTGATGCATTCAATTCATCTACACACACATTGGATATGCTAATGAGGATTGCGCAGTGCAAGCAAGGAAAGGTCGAATTCATTTAGGGGTCTTCTTCAACAGGGATTGCGCAGTGGAGGCAGGCTGTCAAGGTGCAGCAAATTGGTGCATGGAGGTGCAAATTTCTGCATGACAATGTGTGACGATTGTTGATTGTACTGAGAGCTCTATGAGATGAGCTTTGTATGAGATATATGAGATTGTTACATGTTCCATTGATATACATAATATATGATAGTTGGGGTTTTGAGCTTTAATCTTTCCCGGTAAAACATCTTGTTATGTGTGATTGATTTTGCTTCATATGTGTTTTGCAATTAGCGATTTAATTTCCGCAAGGAATTAAGTGGAAGGGTTCTGTATTTAACATAAGATTAATTTGTTAGATCAGGAGAATCTGGAAATAAATTATTGTGTTTATAAATTTCTACACCTCCCATTATAATCGGACCTTTGTAATACTTAAATGCCCTCCATATTAAATTAACATTTGAACTTTGGCATAAATATTTGTAATGTTTAAAATTCCACCATTTAATAAATTAAACGTCCACCATATAATATGTTTCTAATGGGGATTTAAACTTTGGGTTATTTAATATACAATGTGTGGATTTTTTTTGTTTGTTTGTAAATTTAGTAGTACCTTACTATTTTCTATTTATCAAAAAAGGAAGCAGGTTGTAACATATAAAAACTCGATGGCCTCAACCTGCCCGAAGGAAACTAGGTTTTTTAGCCACCTCAGAGAGTTAAATGCCATCCAATATTGAAAAATTTCACCCGTCTACTAGCCACTATGTCCATTATACTATGCCTAACAAAGTCTAATTGAAAACAGTAAATGTTAGCCGCAAAATACATTAGAAACCAAGGAAAGCATTAGTCAATCATCTGAAGATTCAATGGGTGTTGGGTGTTTAACAATAGAGCCCGACATGTCTACTTGTTGCATGGTTTGAAGTTTTTTCTCTATTCTTCCAAGACAAGCTGTAGCATAATGTTGAGACCCTCGAATATCCTGAATCTCTCTTTTGATTTCCTGTAGAACTGAAACCACTTGGGGGTTTCCTTCCATTTCCTATAAACTCATAATGGCCTTGGCCAACACACATTTGAGTGTCCAGTAAGTATGAATGGATTGATGAAAAAGGGACAGTATCCCTCTTGTATTCCCAGGGTCCTTTATGAATTCCATGGTGTCCTCCTGTTGTTCTATTTCCTATTCTTTGTTGTTGCAATCTCTCTCCCAGCCCTGAATAAGGTTGTAGACCTGTGGAGGGTTTCCTGTTGAGTAAATATCAAAGAGGTTTTCCATAACCATTTTTTTTCCTTGCTCGCTAGATCCAACTGTGGACTTTGGAAGTTTCAACTTCCCTTTTATATAATGTGTCGAATTAATATATAATATAAAGTTTGATTTGCATAATAAATATTAATATATATAAAAATTATAATATAATATATGATTAATAACCATATAAAATATCACAATTATATATATATATATATATATATATATATATATATTCATTAATCCAAACTTATATTTAAACAAAATATTTCCAGCACATAAATATTCATGAACCCACATTCAACCTTGGAGGAAATTGGGCAATTTTTACCTTCACAAACCAAACTGGCGAATCCAATTATGACACTTGTCACAGTCCCATTGGGCTAAAAACTGAAGAATATTCTCTTCATGCTAACTGGACTGCCATGTCATTAACAATACTTGTTCTGCAATTTTTAAAAAAAAATTGCATGTTGTAAACGATGATCATCAAACCATAACTTCCTCATCCGAACTCGGTTTTCAACGAAACAAGTTGCATTGGATTTCTTGCGATGAGCCAGTCGTTTTCGTTCTGGTTTAGTGCAATTATGAGAACTTTCATTTTTGAGCTAATTTTTGCCCTTGATCCATATTTTGATCATTCCTTCCCACTGACATGCTTTTGGACCCACAAAATCTGGTTATCTCATGAGTACTGAATACTCTTCTGTTTCCCAAGTTCTATCATCTTCATTCTAGTTGGAGAAATCGCCTTGAAAACCACTTGGTCATTGACATGCCTTGCCTTGGCTTGCAAATGGCTTGGCTCTTCAACCACTGTTCTCCTTTTGCTACAGACCCAATCCAACATTTGTTGGTTGCTTGCTGATATAACAGTTTTGTTGTACCAAATCGATTCCTCGGTGCCTTCCCACTGAGAATCATGTTCCTCCTGTTATCATAAAATCTGACCCTGATAGCCTGCTCATCAAGTAGACTTTGTGTAACTCTTTCAGACCAATATTTTCGCTGAGGCTTAGCCTCCTCAACCTGAGAAGGCTCTCTCAAGTATTAATGATATGGAATAATGATATAGATAGATGGCTAACTCTATGTGTCTTGGTTTTGTATGTTTACAGGTTGAAAAGATGGAGGCTTGTTGCCATTGGGCTATGGAGTCAGTGACAGGGATAAAGATAACAATAGCTCTTCTTATAGACACTGAGGCTTGTATATACTTCAATGAAAGAGTGACACATTCAAGAAAATCCCAATAAATTGAGGTTCGAAGGAAGTCAGAGCATATGATATATGAATTCTGAGTAATGATACATCAAGGTATTGAAAAGGAAAGTATTAAAAGGGATTCATCAAAGCTTAACACTTAAAGGAAGTCAGAGAATGTTCCTTCATGAATTCTGAGTAATAAGAATTAAGACTATGGAAGTAAAACATATTAAAGATAAGAGATAAAACACATTGAAGTCTACTAAGAATCTCAGGTCTAGAAAAGTTCAATTGCTTATGTATATATCAATCCCTTCAAAGCATTTACAAAAGTAGTCCTTTCATATCACCTTTTCCAACCTGTAGGTTGAAACTAACATCAACATGTATACATTGGGCATTATGGAGTCATGGTAATCTTCAGAAAAATCAACACAGTCTACCTAGCATGGAAGTCAAGGCATTTAGAGTTCAAGTTAATGGAATAAAACATGTAAAACAATGAAACACACAGTCAGCTCAATTATGAAGGAAGTCAGAGCATCATTGATGAATTCTGAGTATAATAATCAAACACCACTACAATATAAGAATTGAAAGGATGCCATCAAAACAATAACACACAGGAACTCCTCATGAATCTTGAGTTGTCTAAGAAGAATCTCTGTATTAAGTTGTAAAACAGTGACACACAAAACACAGTCTTTTGCTAATAAAATGTCCAACCCCTGTAGAATTCGACCTCATGCTCTATATATAACATTTACAATATAGTATTATTTCATCCTCCACTAGAGAATTCAGATTCCCATGCTTTGACACCTTTCCTAATCTAGAAACATGTTATTAATTACAAAATGACAACTATAACCCTAATGAGAAGTCCTATTCCAAATAGGACTAAAACTCTTTAATAACCTCCTAAAAACCTTATCTAATCTTTATTACATATTATGCCACAGGCATTCCCATGAATTCTAATTTAGATGATCATCTTTGACTTGAAGTAACCCTGCTGTAGATAGTAATGTTTTCCTAAAAACTAGGAAACATGTTTTCCTGCTTTTCAGCCACTTTGATTCCTTTATTAGTTTTGAGTACTTTGATCATTAATAGATCAGTTTCACATGTGTCACATTTTCCAAGCTTTGCTATAAAACCTTTAATCTTCCACCTGTGTAGAAATGCATCTCTGAAATAATGTGAAAGAATAGAAAATAGGTCTGTGCTATGAAAGTAGCATGTTTTCGTAGCACAATTTGTAGGTTAGTGTAAAACCTTTCCTTTTAATCATTTTTTCTCCTGTTTTCTTCATTTAAACCTTCACATGTTATATCCATGCCTCCACCAGCCAATTTAAACCCAAAACTCATCAACCTTCCTTCCAAAAATCATATGAAAATATGCAAAAAGACATCTTCAGCAGTTTTGTAGCGCGCTACAAAATTGCTGTGCAAGCTGATTTTTCAAAACAGTCTTCAAAATTTGTACCTTGGAGATGTTTAAACTTTAAAGGTGTTGGTATGATTTCAAAAACACAGCAATATGACCCCCAAAACATAATCTTCATCAAATTTTACCTTCATCTTTCATCTATGAATTGGTCATTTTACCTTACTGTTTTTATCTGAAAAATAGGTGTTGAGACAGAGCCTATATCTCCTCATCCATAATGTATTTTGCAAAAATAAAGGAGGATTTTGTAGGCCGTTCTGTCTTGAACAAAAAAATCTCTTGGTTTTTTTAAATACCTCTCCTATTGTCGAGAAACTGTCTTTGAACAACATGTGTAAAACAGGAAAACTTTGTTTTCTGAAAATATGGCTTCAAAGAAAGAATTGTATCTCCCAACTGGTAACACTTGTGAGAAAAGTGAGAGTGGTTATTGTATATGGAGATTTTATGAAGACAAAAATCTTTCAGAATTCCAAAAAACTTTTCCATTTGGCCAGAAACTGAACTTGAAGTTTGACTACTAAACAACCATGTACATGATAATTTGTAATAGCAGTTTCGTAGTGCAAGTTAAGTTATCAATTTATCCCACTGCATAATGAATTTGAAGAAACAGAGAGAGGTTTTTGTAGCTACTTATGTTAGGAAGAAACACCTCTTTCAGTTTTCACAAATTCGTTTTTAGTTGCCTAGAAACCCCCTTGGAAGTTGACTACTAAAACCAGAAAACATAGTTTTTCTTCATGACTGAAAAAGCTGCTACAACATTTTCGTAGCGCGCTACGAAAGTAGCAGCGCTTTCGTAGCACATTTCCTAATTTTTTAACTAGAGGTGCTATGAAAGTGTGGATTCTTGGCTAATTGCAGAATTTCAACTCAAAACCTAATGGAATGACCCCTATATGAAAAATATGACTTTTTAATCATGGAATGGACCTAAAAGACTTTATTTGAACTTGAAATATGACCTTTAAAACTTATGAAACTATGACCTACCCTTTACCAAGACTTAAAATGACTTTTAGACCTACTTGAAATCATGACCAAAAACAAAGTTGACACAATGATGTTTTGAGAATTTTTGGGTGATAACACCTCCTTTGAACAATGAGTGAACTACAACAATGAGTTCCAACATTAGTAAAAATAAGAAGATAAATGACCATTCTTTTACCTCCACGGTTCCAAATTCCACATTTGGAAGAATGCATTCGCCATCTCCTTCTCTTCTTGGCGTCAACACATAACATGGTCTACAATGGCTGCAAACTTTCTTAACATCTTGTCATAAACATAAGATATTCAGATTCAACCATCAATGTTAAAAACACATCATGGAAGGAACAACTTGACAACATATCCTCTTTCTCCTTCAAAGCAACTAATTTCACATCATGTGAACATCGCCATGTACTCTCACATCTTGGTGTCAAAATTTATCGACCAAACACAAGTCGAAAAAAACATGCCTCTTCAAACAGCTGACTCTCAAGTCAAGCATAAGCATGTATAAGGATTTGATGATTATTTTCCCAAAACAAAAGAATTTCACATCTAATGAAACACTTCATCAACATATCATTTTCATCTTCGTAGACAAAATCAACTTATTCCAAGTTGATATGACATGCATGCAACACACAATCAACTAACACAAGTCGACACTCATGCATGCGCAAATGATCAACACTCAAGTTGATAACATACATGTTAAACAAAGCAATCGACCAACACAAGTCAATAACTCATGCATGTTCAAGCACAATGAAACCATCAAAATTCCACTGTTCATACATACAAACTCTCATGCATGTATACGATTCTTAAACTCTCTCACAAGTAAAATCATAAGTACAAGAATCCCATTCATATGTGCATGTACTTAATGCTGAAATGAACAAATTTTGCGGAAAAAAAGTGAGTCAACATACTCCACTTTCAATCACCTTCTAGGCGTAAACATGCAACATGCAATGTAAAAGAACAAACCATTTCATTGGCGCTTATTTCAGCTGCACTTCATCATGTGAATCATCTTGACCCACATCAATTATGGAATCTTCTTTTCCATTCTTTCCATTCTCTTTCTCCACCTTCTTCAAATTTCTTGGATGACTTGCTGGATACAAAGTCCAACACTTGTCTACAAGATGACCTTGCTTATGGCAATGAGTGCAAAACAATTTCCTCTTCTTTTAAACATGGTTTGATTTGAATTATTGCCTCATTTTATTCAAAAGTTTCTCGTGCATGGATATCTTCTTCAAAAACTTTGAAACATTATGGTTATCCAAACCACAAAAGGAACATGCAAACTTTCTCCAAATCTTATGTGAGAATTTTCCATGTTTATCATAATCAAAAGAAACTTGATTAAAAGAATATTTATACCTTGAACATTCACCTTTGTCACATTCTTGTGGAGGTGAATTTGATGAGGTAGTGGCTCTCTTAAGAATACCAACAATGCATTCAAAAACTGCAGAGCTTTCAACATCCTCTTGTTCACCATTCTAATTAGTTGCATGCTTATGAGCACCTTCTTGCAAAGTGGGTGTAAAAATTTTGCATTCCTACAATCTTCACAAGCTTGAGATAATGAACATGAAATGAAAGTCCTTCTTGGAACACCTTCATGTGCCTCCTTGGCTTTAGAGCTTTCTCCATCATGTTGTACATAACCAAGACCCAAATACTTAGGCCTTTTCTCAACAACAATTGGCTCAACTATGCCTTGTGCATGTTTGCCTAATCCTTTACCTTCATAGCCTATATTCATCAATAATTTGGACCCCATTCCTCTAGTGTGTCTTTAAAAATCACCTACACATTAATCTTGAGAGGAAATTGAAGACAAACTTGAATTACATACCTCTTTTTGAAGCACATATTTGGCTAAGGCTTCCTTGGCAACATGGAGTCGAGTCTCCATCTCATGCATCCTTTGGAGGTTCTCATTTGCAATATGGAGTTGAGTCTCCATCTCATGCATATTTTCAAGAAGCTCTTACTTCTCCTCCTTCATGGAAATCAACTGTTCTTGAAGTTTAACACTCTCCCTCTTATCTTCATACTTCTCTTGCATCCTATCAATCATGATGTAGAGTTTCTGCAACATCTCTTTATCAAAGAGTTTTTGTAAGTAAGATTGACTTGAAGAATCACTCAATGAAGTTGCCATCACACATGCAATGCATAAAAAGTTTCTTTGCTGGGATTTTAGAATATGAAGTCTCAATCTTGACCTTCTCCTTCACACATAAACTTGGCAAACTGTTAAATTATCCTTGCACAAATTCAACAACCAATAGCTATAGAAGCAATAGTTAACCTTGGCTAAAATGAGCTAAATTTTTTCTCTGATACCAACTTGATCTGAATATGGGTAAACTTGTCATTGTTATGCAAGCTCCCTCTTTGGTATTAAAAATGTGTTTAAGGATTGTCTCATGTTAACCATTTGTGAAGGGGTTTATATGTGTAGTTTCATGTGTCTTTGATGATCAAATTGTGAGTTAATTAACAATTAAAAATTCATATAAAGCATATGAAATGCATAAATATAACTCACAGAAATCACATAATGCAATGGATGATGATGGAGTTCACCCCTCCTGGGATACATCTCCATGGACATGCTTTAACTAGTTAGGCCCTCTTGGGATTATGAGTAAAATTTCTGATTAAAAGCACTAATATTGCTCCAATGGATTTGTTAACTATTCCATTGGATTTAGAACACTCAAATACCCCAAAAATGACTATTCGATCTCTTAATTTGGTTCACAACTCCTCTAGGCTTGACCTCCAACCCCGGTGGCCATGGGCTTGTTTAATCTCCAAAGTGACAAAAACACCTTCAGATGTGCTCCAACGCCTCTATAAACTATACCACTATGTTCAGAGCATCAAATAAATCAAAATTTGACTATTCATTCACTCAAATTGGCCTTTAGTTGATCTGGGCATGGCCTTCCCTCCTGGTGGCCCCAGGCTTCAAAATTCTTCAAGTGACCAAAAAAACTTGTAGATGAGCTCCATTTCCTCTGCAAGTTGTTCCAATGGATTCATAGCATGCAAATATGCTAAGAATGACTCTTTCTGAGCTCAATTTGGTCGAAAATTGACCAATATAGGCCTCATTAATTTTTTCCCTAGATTTTGCCTCTAAATCTGGAAAACTGCCAGATAACCCCAACAAATTTGGAAGTGGTGCCGGATTTGGAGATTCTGCCAAAAATCCTCCAATTTAACTGCCACATTAATTATGGCTAACTGTAGATTATTTATGTGTTAAATGCGCACTAATCCGAAATTAGTTCAGGCACTTATGCATGGTCTCATGGTAGGGTCACGCGGAGGAGGCGTGCTGGCCCCCTTCCCTCCTCCATCCGGTTCCGCATTCTGCATTTAAATATAAATATCATTGCATCCTTTTCAAGTCTCGCTGCCATGGTTGATTATACATTGTTTTTTGACTGCTATATAAAAATTATGCTGCATAAAGTTTGGCTTATGCCACCGTTTAATATATATATCTCCAAACTTTGTAAATGCCTCCCATTATAATCAGACCTTTGTAATACTTAAATGCCCTCCATATTAAATTAACATTCGAACTTTGGCATAAATATTTGTAATGTTTAAAATGCTACCATTTAAGAAATTAAACCTCCACCATATAATATGTTTCCAATGGGGATTTAAACTTTGGGTTATTTGATATATAATGTGTGGAATTAATATATATATATATATATATATATATATATTTCCAGCACATAAATATTCATGAACCCACATTAAGCCTTAGAGGACATTTGGCAATTTTTACCTTCACAAATCAAACTGGAGAATCCAATTGTGACACTTGTCACAGTCCCATTGGGCTAAAAACCGAATAATATTCTCTGCATGCTAACTACTCTGCCATGTCATTAGCTGTACATGTTCTGCAATATATATATATTTTTAATTTCCTTGTTCTAAATGACGATCAACATACCATAACTTCCTCATCCGAACTCGGTTTTCAACGAAACGAGTTGTGTTGGATTCCTTGCGATGTGTCAGTCGTTATCGTTCTAGTTTAGTGAAATTTTGAGAATGTTTATTTTTGAGCTAATTTTTGCCCCTGATCTAGATTCTGATCAACCAAAGCTCTGAAACCATGTTAGAGAATTAGAAAGGCATAAAGATTCTCTTATTCTTGATTATTTACTTGTGATATTATTTATTTCTTATTATGTTTTTCTTACCTTATTTCTTTTTAGTTCATCAAACAAATATCAAAGCAAAAGCACATAGATCAAGGACACCAAATGTAGGTCAGTAGCTAGAGAAAAATCCCACTCTCGAGGAAAACCAAGTTAGTAATTATTCCTTCAATAGTAATTATTGAGATTCTTTACCTTGACTCCGACTTTCTCCACACCAAGTCAACCTTCCTTTTGATCCTTCCTCAATCTGGCAGCAGCAACAACAACAACAACACTATGCAGCAATTTATTGGGCCTTGGAACTTTGACCTTGATTTTGGAACTTCAATTTTGGAGGAAAGACTTCGATCTTGCTTCTAGGAGTTCGATTTTGACCCAATACAGCTTCTCAAGGCAACAACATCCAACAAAATTAACTTCGACCTATTCTTCTCTTGGCAACAACAATTGAAGCAAAAAAATAATAAGAGACTTCGAACGTCTAGACTATAGCACGTGAGAGAGTGAGAGAGTAGCACCAAAATTTCGATTTTCTTCCAATCCCTTAGCTTGCCCAAAACTGCACTTCAATTGACCCCTTCCTTCACTTCACACTTTTCCTTGATGCAGCAAATGATATCGAATTTCTGAGTGTGAGAGATATGTCTCCAAATGAATTTGATCTCCCTGTATTTATAGGCTTCTGATGGGTTCTAATTAGTGGACTTGAGGTCGACTTGATCACTTGAAGGCCAACTTGATGTGGAGGCTCCATAAATCATATTTGACTCAATACTTGACCTAATTTCATGATTCAAAAGCCCAATATGAGTCAATTTAAATCTACAATGACTCTATAAACTCATAATAAATCTTAGAAGTCCATAATGGGGACTTTGACCTAGAATAATATGACCCAAGCATGAAACCATGCTTTAATAAGTCATTTAATAATAATATAAAATTATTTTCTTTATTCATTTGACAAGTACAATAAATATTGAATCAAATACAATTTATGAAGGCCGAACCTAGTTACAATCTTCAACAGGGAAGTGTGGTGGAGAGTGGAAGTATGTTTGTGTGCATGATAAACCTTACATTAAAATGGATCTAATACATGTATGCTAATACAAATGCAAACTTCACCAACTACCCTCTCAAACATGCACTTGCACCATTATAACTTAACTCCCTAGGGCACATATGGTGGGTAGCTAGGGATTAGGGTGTTTACATGCCAATGAAACAAGAATCGGTGACTTTCCTGATTAGTCGCGACTTAAACTCTACTTGGCCACCAAATGATCTGAGTTACCTCTACACGAGTCAAACTCATGTTGACTGAGTTTGACTCGTGGTCAACACGAGTTTGACTCGTGCAGAGGCGATTACTGTGACTTTTGCGAGTTCGGCGATTTCACTCGACCTGTCTTTTTAGGTTTTGCGCGAAAGTCACTCGGAGTGTATTTTTTTACTATTTTATTCACCCATTCGACCGCCATTTTTATTCGATCGCTGCTACACTATTTTAACTTTTCATCTGTCGTCTGGTTTTCTTTTTCGTTGGGTTTATGATCCTCCCTTCGGCCACTGCCGTTGTGGGGGTTAATCTTCCGCTGATCGCTCGAAGTCATTGCCATCGTTGCTGTGGGATTGCCACCGTCGCTGAAGGGATTGTCGCCATCGCTGTGGCATTGCCACCTCTTCACATTGATTATTGGAGTTGGGAGTTGGGCTATTTCAAGTTTTAAGCTTCAGCTATTCAACAGTAAGTCAGGAGTCAAGACTCAAGAGTTAGCGTTTGTGTCAATAATAAATATATATATATTTTTTAATAAATGAGTAATACGGTACCTCGATTCTCAATACTGTAAAGTTTAAATAGTAATACTTGTTCGACTTGCAAATTACAGCTGGATAGAGAAAATCAATGTATAAAATTTAAGTTGTAATACTGTATAAAATTATAAATTTCGTTATTCTCTCGGAAGCGCAACCAAATTTCGTTATTCCATTTGATAGAAACAAAGTTACAAAGAATAAATTTAAATTTTAAAATTTAAAATTATGCTCATTATTCTAAAATCATAATTTAAAAATTTAAAATTAAACTTTTAATTTATATCAGAGATTCAGTTTCCAGAATAATAAATATCTCCTTTTAAAAAAAAAAAATTGTCTTTTTATTTTGCAGGAACCACAACAATGTCGAGGGAGAAGGATTTTTCTTGGTCTTATTGTAACAAGATTCCTGGAAACCCCAAGCTCCTTTGTAATTTTTGAAAAACGGAATGTAGTGGAGGCATTTATAGATTCAAGTACCACCTTGCACAGATACCAAGGCATGATATAGGTCTCTGCAACAAAGTTGATGATAATTTCAAACACCAAGCAACCTTTTCCCTTGACATGTTGAGGCAGCATAATGCTAAGAGAGCAAAGAAAAAACAATAAATAGGAACTGGCGTTTCTTCTTCCAATACCCCCTTTTCATCTCCTTCTATTGAGTCCTCAATGCCATTCCCAAGTTTCCCGCACATGCCTCCAAGTCCAAGTCAAACTCAAGGCCAAATGAATCCTCATGCGTTCAACACTGGAGGTGGAAACATAAATTTTTTTTTTCTCCCTGCACAAAACCCGGTTCCCAACCTACCTTGGATGCCACTAGCTGGAAAAAAAATATCCATAGTCAGGCAAGGAAGGCCATTGCTAACTTTTGGTTCTATTTTGACATACCTTTCCACTATGCCAAAAGCCCTTATTGGCAAGCTATGATTGATGCAGTCATTGTTGCAGGTCCAGGATTCAAAACCCCTACATCAGAGAGCCTTAGGAAAAATTTGTTATCAGAGAGTGTTGAAGATGTCATGCTTGTGCTAGATGGGTTTCTTTCATCATGGATAGAAACAGGGTGCACCATCACGAGTGATGGATGGACAGATTAGAGGGATATAACTTTAATAAATTTCCTTGTATATTGTCTAGTTGGCACAATGTTTCTCATATCAGTTGATGCCTCATAAAAGGTTAAGACTGCCCAACTTATTTTTGAAATGATGGAGGAAGTCGTTCAAGAAGTGGGAGAAGAACATGTTGTACGAATTGTCACCGACAATGCAACTAATTATATGGCTGCTGGTAGAATTTTTGAGATTAGGGACCCCACTAGTTTTTGGACCTCTTATGCTACCCATTGCATAGATTTAATGCTTTATGACAATTGTAAGCTTCATTGGATACATGATGTTGTGGAGAAGAAAAAATCCATAACCAAATAATTGTATAACCACACGATTTCCCTAAACACCATGAGAAAATACATTGAAGGTAAAGAAATTGTTTGACTTGTAGTGAATAGATTTGCAACAAATTTCATATCTTTGCAATCTGTGGTTGAGAAAAAGATAAATATGAAGAGGATGTTCTTTTGACCTAAGTGGATGGCATCTAAAAATTCCAAGGCCCTTGAAGGCATTGAAATTGTTGCACTTGTGTTTAATGACGATTTTTGGAAAGATGCCAAAGAGATTATTGCTGTGACAAAGTCCCTTGTTAGAGTTCTCATGTACTTCAAGTCTTTTAACTTTTTCATTTTTTAAATTTCATTTCAAGCTTATTTTTATTTTCAAAGTTTCATATTTCATTAGATTTGAAAGCTTGAACTTTCAGGATGGTTGATGTTTGCAAACCCACTATGGGTTACATTTATGAGGCAATGGATCTCACAAAGGAGGCCATCAAAATAAGATATGGGGATGAGGAGGCAAAGTGTTTACCTATTTGGGATATTATTGATGCACGTTGGGATAGGAAATTGCATTCCCCCTTACATGTTGCTGGGTACTTCTTAAACCCACAATATTTTATGATAAGAGAAAATTTAATGAATATGGGGAGGTTGACAGATGACTTATGACATGCATTGAAAGGTGCTCCCCTGGTCCATAATTTCAAAGCCATGTCTTTTCCCAACTACAGGATTATAGGACACCAACCAAATTATTTTCCTATACCAATGCTATATAAGAAAGGATTAAGATGTAGCCAGGTACCCTTTGAGGCTTGAAGGCTTCATCAATTCATTAATTTTTTTAAAAAATTATTTTGTATGTTAAATGTTTTATTAAATTTTGTTTTCTATTTAGTAATGACTACTCACAAACACTTTCCACTTGCTAGGTCTTTGGTGGAATTTTTTTGGTAGTGATACGTCAAAGTTGAAGAGATTCTCCATTTGAATCTTAAACCAATCATGCAGGTTGTGAGCACAACTGGAGAATGTTTGAGAAAATACATACTAAGAAGTGAAATTGATTGATACAAAAGCGCTTAAATGACTTTGTATTTGTCCATTACAATCTACGGCTTCGCAACAAGCAAATACTAGGTAAGAGACTGAATTCAAAGTTTTCATAATTTGATTTGTGCTTTAAAGTTCAAACTTTAATTTACATTTCAATGTCTCATGATAATAATAGGTTTGGATCATTCACCAATCGACCTTGAGGAGATAGATCTGCAAACTACAAATGCATTAGATTGGGTCCAATTAGAGGAAAAGCCTCCTATTTTAAGTCTACATGACTTTGAGAAATTAGAGTATCAAGCAAGCAAAGGAGTGGGGGGAATCACTTATAGTTCTCACTCTTAGAGTCTTAGACTTTCAGTTATTGACTTTTTACTGATTTTCTTGGTAGTATTTTGTAAACTTTTAGAAGCATATGCTTCTGGTTCCATGTAGTCATTGGTTAGGACTCAGGACTCAGTACTTCGAATCATGTTTGGACTCATAACATATATGAGAAACTTATTCATTCATGATATTTTGGACATCTATTGATATTATGCATTGTTTGGACATGGCTTTATTGAAAATCAATGAAAAATATTTGTTTTAATTCAATATATGTGTATATCTTTAATTATTAAACTTGCTTATTTTTTCCCGATCCGATTCAAACTCTTTGTTCTTTTGCCTCACCGATTTATTGTTTATTTTTATTATGGTATCATTGATACATGCACACTCACCCTACTATTTATTAAACACATACACACACATGAACTCTCAATATCTACCCTCTCGTGAAACATACACATCTTCACCCTCACCATACATCTTCCCTTAAATAAAGTTTTTTTCCAAAGTAGGAAATATCATACAATACTTAGGGCTAGCTTAACTTGAGTTGTGTACAATGATTCCTAAATTTTATGAGCCTAGGTTGAGTTTAATTTCAGTTGCAACAATTTAATTCATTTAAATTGAGTTAAAGTTAATTAAACTAGTTCCAACTGTTGGAGGAACTAGTAAGAGGTCTAGCAGTGGGGTGCAGCTTCAGTGTTCAACCAATTAACTGATCAATCAACTAATGATTAACTCATACATGCATGAAATTTTAGTTACCTAGTCGATATTGGAGTTAAAGGTCAGTTTACTATCAATTGTATAATTATCCAAGTTGTACAGGTGGTGCATGCAATCAGAGAAGGGCCTATAGATATTTCACAGTTTTGGATGGGGGTTTCCCTGATTAATATGGGGCCAATTACTTGAGAAACAATGCAAGGAAATAGGAGCTTGGCAGACGGGAAAATTGGCTAAGTGTTGGCTAGAGTTAGTCTGTGAGGCAGTGAGATAGGTTGTACTTATGCAGAGGTTTCTCAAGCTTGAGAAAGCATTGTATTTCTTCTCTATTTTTTGACTAATACAATACAAATAGGAAGGGGTTTTGAGCAGTTTCTTTCCCCTAGATATATCCTTGTGTATGTGTATTGATTCATGATGCATGCTTTTGATATATGTTCTCAATCATGAATTACTTTCCGTAGGTGAGTTGGGTAGATTTGCGTCTTATGTTTTAGTACATTACATGAGAAGTATTGAATCTACAATTAATTTCTACATGGTATCAAAGCTAGATTCACAATAGAGAAGAGAATTCGAAGTTTTCTTTACAGGAGGAATACGTTTGCAAGATATATTCTTTAGAGCTAGCAGGATGGAGTTCTATGGTCCAAGGCTTGAGTATGCCCTTGAGGGTAGATTGAATTATATTACTTGGAAGGACCACATGGAAGCAGTCACGGAAGATAATGTGCTGAAGGAATTAATTGATAATGATGTTCTGAGACTAGGAACAATTGATGATATAATCTAACAGATTGGAAGAAGAGTGTAACAAAAGCGAGGAGGATCATATTGGAGGCAGTGCGAGACCATATTGTCTCTAATATCCACGGGAAAGAAACTTCGTATGCAATGTGGCAAGCATTGAAAAATTTGTTCCAGAATAGTAGTTACCACAAGAAGTTGGCACTAAAATACAAGCTTCAGAATATAAAAATGCATAAGGGCAACACAATACCACATAACCTAAGAAGGTTCATAAAATGTCTTGATGAAATTGGAAGTGTTGGTGTTACGGTTATAGAAGATGATCTAGTAAGCCTAACACTTCTAGGCCTTCCTAAGAGCTGGCACAACTACCAGGATTCGGTAAATGGGCGGGAGAAGCTACCAAACTAAGCAATATTATGGTCAAATTTGGTACAAGAGGAGTTCAAGCAGAACACTAGAGACGAGACTTCATCCAAGGTTGAGGATGAGGATAACTGTGCCTTGGATGGAAAGGAAAATAAAGGGAATAAATCCCAATCCAAAGCAGAATCTGGTCCGGTGGGCAAGAAGAAATACTTGTCGAAAATAAAGTGCTTTCATTGTCATGAGCTGGGACACTATGCCATGAAGTGTCCACACAAGAAGACCCACAAGAATCGCTTAGGAGGAGTGGAAGGTGAAGCTCTAGCTTCAAAATTTGAGTTGGATTTCACCCTCATTGCTTGCATGGTGATTTTGGTGATGGGTTGTGTGGGGTATCTGGATAATGGAGCCTCATTCCATATGATGGGCAGCAAAGAGTTTTTCAGTGACTTGGAGGAGAAGGTCCTTCAGATGCACATCAATATTAGAGATGATGGAAGGTACAACGCGACTGGTATCGATACAGTTACTTTTCAGAGGGATTCTGACTCCCCTCTCAAATTAAAAGATGTCATGTATGTTTTGGGTATGAAGAAGAATATCATTTCAGTTGCTTTGTTGGAAGATCGTGGCTATGATGTGATGTTTAACAAAGGGAAGGATTTCCTTAGATACATAGCCACAGATCAAGTGAAGCAAATCGGGGTTAATGTGAAGAACATGTACAAATTGGATGTAGAAGACTATGTAACATTGAGCAAGAAAGCAGAAAAGGTGCAAAGTTGAGAAATCAATTAATTATGGCATAAGAGACTTGGCCATTTGCACCATGGAGATTTGAAGATCATGCAACAAATTTTTACAGGACTTCCCAAAGGTACACTAGAATAGAAAGAAAATGCAAAGGGTGTACATTGGGGAAGTACACCAAAGCCACCTTTCATGATCAGGACAATAGAGCACAAGCAGTCCTTGAAAGGATTCACTCGGATGTGTGTGGAACTTTCTCGATAGCCTCCACGGCCAAGCACATATATCATGTTATATTTTTAGATGATCTCTCACATAAGTGTTGGATTTTCTTCATGCAAAAGAAAGATCAAACATTCTCCAAATTTGTTGAATTTAAAGCACTTGTTGAGAAAGAAAATGGTAGGAAAGTGAAGGCTCTCAGGAGCGATAACAGTGGAGAATATGTGTCGAATGAGTTTAAGAAATCCCGTGCAAAGGGAGGCATTCGACAAGAGTAATAGCACCCCATAACCCACAATATAATGGGGTGGCTGAGAGGAAGAACAAAATTATTGTGGGAGATGCATGAGTGATGGTGCATGATCATGGCCTACCTCTACACTTGTGTGTTGAAGCATGCAACGCAACAGTATATGTGCAGAACAAGAGTCCTCCTCGGATTCTCGGGATGAGTAAAACAAAATAATTTTTTTTAAGGAATAAATCAGTCACACTTTAGGGTCTTTGGTTCATCAATTTACTGTCATGTTTCCAAGGATGCAAGGAAAAAGCTAGAGCCGGCAGTAGAGTTGGGCATATTTGTAGGGTACAATGATACACCTCACAACTATCGGGTGTACCTACCATCTCAAAGAATGAAAGTTGTTCGTATAGATGTTATGTTTGATGAAGAGAAGGCAATGAGGTGTTCCATTTAGAGGGAGCTTCAGTTGCATGCAGATGAGGATCTTTTGGCTCCTAAGGAAGAACCTCAGGATTTTGTGGAGTAGTCACAAGTAGAGTAGCAGAGAGTGGAGACACCGACTCATGCAGAGACATCCAGATAAGGAAGGAAGCACACTAGGGAAGATCACAGATTATTGCATGATTCTAGAGAGAATGTGGGAGGAATCACATCATAACACAGGCATAGGAGGTCACCGGATCGGTACATTGGGTACATGGATCTGATGAGTGAGCTAGTTGAGATAGAACCATCCTCATTCGAGGACGCAGTGCAGTAACAAGTTTGGGTTGATGTCATGGTAGAGGAATATGATTACATAGTAATAAAAAACGTTTTGGAAGTGGTCCCTAGACTAAAGAACAAGTCAATGGTATGTTCGAGATGGATCTACAAGGTGAAGCAAGCATCAAACGGATGCATCGAGAAACACAAGGAAATATTTGTGGCCAAGGGGTTCTCTCAAGTGGAGGGAATTAATTACGAGGAGACCTTTACTCCAGTAGCAAGGTAATCTTCTATAAAATCAATTTTAGCACTTGCAGCGTAGATGGGATGGAAGATCCATCAGATGGATGTGAGGACAAAATTCCTCAATGGAGTGATTGAGGAGGAGGTGTACATTGAACAACCAGAATGATTTGAGAACTTCGACAGAGAGTCACATGTATGCAGACTCAAGTGAGTGTTGTATGGATTGAAATAAGCACCCCATGCTTGGTATACTGGGATCAACAACTATTTCACCAGGTTTGGCTTCACAAAAATTGAAGCCTATGCAAACCTTTACCATATTGTTGTTGAAGGTAAATTGTTGATTATAATATTATATGTCGATGATTTGATTTTAACCGGTGATGTGAAGTTAATAAAATATATTAAAGAGGATCTCGCAAGAGAATTTGAGATGAAGGGCATGGGACTCATACATTATTTCCTTGGTTTGGAGGTATGGCAAGGAGATGGGGAACTGTTTGTCTCTTAGGGAAAGTATGTCAACGAGATACTGAAGAAGTTCTACACGGAGAGTAGAAAACCCATGGAAACTCCTCTAGCATTTAGTTGGAGGAACGAGGATGCCACTTCAAGTGAGGAAGTGGAGGCCATTATTTACAGGCAGTTTGTGGGTTCACTCATGTATTTGGTGAACACACAACCAAGTATGTGTTATGAAATTAACCAACTTAGTTAAGCAATGGTTAATCCAACCAAGTTGTATTGGAATACAAGCAAACATGTGTTGAGATACCTTATAGGCACTACTAATTTGGATATTTGGTACAAACAGACAGAGGGAGTGAAGCTTCAAGGCTTCACAGATGCATATTGGATGGGTAGTCCATCAGATTGGAAGAGCACTTCAGGAGGAGTTTTCAGTATTGGGCCAGCAACAGTTTCTTGGTACAACAAGAAGCAGAGATTAGTTGCACTCATTTTAGTAGAATCAAAGTACATGGCTTCTATTTAAGCAACTAGAAGCAAAGTACATGGCTTCCAGTTAAGCAGCTAGAAGCATAGTGCATGGCTTCTAGTTTAGAAACTTGTAAAGCTATCTAGATGAGGAAGATTCTTGTTGGGTTATTTGGTCAGATGAGGGTCCCACTGTGCTTTACTGTGAAAATTAGAGTTTTATCAAAATCTATGAAAATCCAGTTTTCATGATCGATCTAGGCATATCGACATTCAATATCACCATCAACACGATTGTGTGCAGAGGCAGATCATGTTGTTGGAATACATTCCTACAGAGGAACAAGATGAAAATATTTTGACGAAGGATTTTTCAAGAGGAAAATTAGAGTTCCATAGAGGTAGGATTAGGGTATCTGATAATCCCTTTCTTGTTGAGAGGGAGTGTTGAAAATGCAACAAGAAATTCCTAATCTAATTTTCCCTTGAATTAAATTGGGAGAAAATCAAAATTACACATCACAAGACAACTTGAATGAGTTAACTGAGTTTTTATCAATCAATTAGATTAGTTGATTCAATTTTAGGGATTAACTTGAGTTGTGTACAATGATTCCTAAATTTTAGGAGCCTAGGTTGAGTTTAATTGTAGTTGTAGCAATTTAATTCAGTTAAATTGAGTTAAAGTTAGTTAAACTAGTTCTAAATGTTGGAGGAACTAATAGGAGGTCTAGCAGTGGGGTGCAACTTCAATGTTCAACGAGTTAGCTGATCAATCAACTAATAATTAACTCATCCATGCATGAAATTTAGTTACCTAGTTGAGATTTGAGTTCAAGGGCAGTGTACTATAAGTTGTATAATTATCCAAGTTATACAAGTGGTGCATGCAGTCAGAGAAGGGCCTATTGGGATTGCACAGTTCTGGATGGGGATTTCACTAATTAAAAGGGGGCTAATTCCTTGAGAAACAACACAAGGAAATAGGAGCTTGGAAGGTAGGAAAATTGGCTAAGTGTTGGCTAAATTCAATATGTGAGGCAGTGGGATAGATTATACTTGTGCAGAGATTGCTTAGGCTTGAGCAAGCTTTGTATTTCTTCTCTATTTTCTGACTATTGCAATATAGATTGGAAGGGGTTTTGAGCAGTTGCTTTCCCTTAGATATATCCTTGTGTATGTGTATTGATTCATGTTGCATGCTTGTGATACATGTTGTAAATCGTGAATTTCTTTCCGCAAATGAGTAGAGTAGATTTGATTCTTATGTTTTAATACATTATATGAGCAAAACAAAACTCGGCCACCTAAAATAACCCATTAGTGGCCTCTAAGGGGGTAGACTTCCACTCCTACTAGATGCCTCTAGGTCTAGAAGTACTATTAATCTATATATTTACATCCAAGGAAGACAAGCTCTTATCCAATCAAAAAAAATGTTACACCATATATTCCAATACTAAAATCCAATTTCATCTTATTGAAAATATCCATTAAAACCAAAATCTCCCTATTAGTCATCATTGAAGCTTTAAAAAAAGGCCATATGGTTTATAGAAAACCTAGTCATCAACTATATACATAAAACCTAGATTGATGAAGCCTAATTATGTTGAGAGACACTTTCCACAATTTAGTAGAAGGGAAATGTGTAATTGCTTCCATGTTGAACATGGAGTAAACACGTAGCATTGTCTCATAAACAAGGATGCCTCTTATACTAATTTTGTGTGTAGCTTGACCTTAACCTTTTTGTTATTATTATTATTAAAAATAAAATTCTTATTGGATCGATAAATGCTTTTTACATCCCGATATAAGGGATAAATATTTCAATATTTATTATAAATAATCTATCTTAACATCGGCTTTAAATAAAATATTTCAATGTGAACTTTTTTTAGTTATTTTATACAAATAGAAAATTGATATTAAAATATTTTCGCATGTCATCATTTTCGGAAGTGAATTGTGTGGGAAATTAATCCTATTCAATGTTTTGGGTGGACACTCCACCCGTCATTAGAGACCAAAAAGCTAAAAATGTTAGGAGCAGCTATTGATGAGTCCTTTAATAGAGATGGGTTAAGAAGTAATCGTTAGTGGAAATTAATAAAATAGTCCAAAGATTAGATTAACAATTGAAAGATAAATAATTAAAAATAGTAAGGGGTGGCAAATAATCATGAAAAAAGGAAATGATATAACAAATGAAAAATGAAAAATGAAAATTGTGGGGTAGGGCCAATTAATGGATAATAAAAAGGATTACTAGAATACGAACACACACACACACACACATATAAAAGGATGAATCAAACTAGAAATGAGGGTTGAATAAGGACAACAAAAATAAAAGGGGGAAGGGGAAAGCAAAAGGAGGGGTAAGATGGAAGGATAAGGCAGGGGGAACGAATAAGGATACCAATTAAAACAATTGAGGCAATTATTGAAAAGGGAACAAGGGAAGAAAAATAAATATAATCCTTTTTATTTTTCTTCCCTTGTTCTCTCAATTAAAGATATCCTTATTCGTTCTCCACCCCCTTGCCCTCCCCTCTCCTTTCATTTGCCCCCTCCTTCCTCCCCCCAACTTTTTTATTTATTTTTGTTGTCCTTATTTAACCCTCCTTTCTAGTTTGATTCATCATTTTTTCCTTTTGTGACACACATACAAGTAATCCTTTTGATTATCCATTAATCTACCCCAACCCCCCAATTTTCATTTTTTCATTTTTATTTAGTATCCCTTTTACTTTTTTTTTTTCATGATAATTTGTCGTCCCTTATTTTTTTTTTTTTTAATTATTTATCTTTCGACCATTAATCTAATCTCTAGATTATTTTATTAATTTCTACTAACGGTTACTTCTTAGCCCTTCTCTATTAATGGACTAATCAATAATCGCTCGTAACATCTTTAGCTTTTTGATCCTTAATAATGAGTAGAATGCTCATCCAACACTTTGAACAAAATTAATTCCCCACATAATTTGCTTCTAAAAATTTCAATAATATAAATAACTATAAAAATCAAATTTTCAAATTGAAATATTTTATTTAAAATATATATTAAAAAATATTTGCAATTATTTTCATGTATAACATAGAATTTACATCTAACACTCCAATATTTTTATAAATAAAATATTTCATTAATCATATTAAATAATAACCATTTATAATATTTATGTATTAAAAAATATATTTGATATAATTTCTTTAATATCGGATCTAAAATTAAAATTTAATAATAAAAATATCTAAATATAAAACATTTGGTAATTAGTAGGACCACGACTGAATGATGGACTTGCTACCCTTCTCTAGAAGATGAGGCCCTTCCCTAGAAGATGAGGCACACATGTGGGTAATTGTAATCCATCAGCTTCAAAATAGGTGAATCATAATTATGATCTCAAAAAGATATTTAATGCATTAACGCTGTAACGTTGATGTGTCTCCCTTAAAAATCGGTGAATCACAATACATTTTTTTAAATGTGCCATGCCATTATATATATTTTAAAGGTGTAATTTAATTTATAAATGAAATGATATTTTTAATGATTAATTTTAATCAAATTTAAGATTTTAATAAATTTGAGTTTGAGTTATTTAATTTGTAAAATTTGAGTGTCTTAAGGTTAGATCTAAGACTTTTGTGATTTATAGTTTAGATTTTAGGGTGTTGAATATATTTATGTATTCAAAAACGCATTTTAAATAACAAGAAATCACATTCTCTCTTGAAATTGTTTGACAGGATTTTGGTGAAAAAGTCTATTTCTTAAGTTACACTATCCTATTATTTTTATTTTTATTTTTTAAAAGTGAGATGCTATTAGAGAAGGAGTAGTCTTTAAGTACAACTTTTTGGAGTTTTTGGCAGATTTTTGGCTAGAATCCGACGAAAAAAATTTGTGACCAAATCTTGAGTTTTGTTGTTTAAAGTGGTTTTTTGACATTCAACACTATCAAAAACTCCTAAAAGACTTCGATTGTGAAAATTTCACTTGTAAAACTTTTATTTTTTTGAATTCCTGTCAGATTCTAAACAAATAAAATTGAAAAATAAGTCGAAAAACTTTCCAAAAAATCACACTTAAAAGCTACCCAATTAGAAAAGAGTTTGAAATCTCACCATAATTTTTTTTTGCCAAACGGATGTTTTTAAGAATGGTTATGTATTTTACTTTGGCAAATTGCAATTTTTTAGAATGGTTATGTATTTTATATTTGGCAAATTGGAATTTTTTTAGAATAAATTTAAATAGGTACACAATTATAATGTAACATAATAATAAAGAGTTTGAATCCTCATTATATGATTATTTTTTTTATAAATTATAACCGTGATATAATAAAGTTGGTTTTTATTTATGTTAAATTTAAACAGATGCAAACTTATAATATGGCATAATGAAATGTGTTTTTATTATTTTATTTTATTAATTTTGTAAAATTTAATTAAATGAATTTATTATTATTATTAATTATATTTAAAATAAATAATATGTTATATAAATTCTAGTATTTTTATTTTGATATCAATTGATGATGGGTTTAAATATATGGGTTTTTATTTGAAACCAAATGTTTATCAAAAAGAGGATTGGTTTTGACTCTTAGTTTAATTGGAATATTCGATAAAAAAACTAGTGTGAGATGGATCTCCTATGTATGAAGACTTGTATTGATCAAATCAGTGTTCGAAGCAATATTAGTATGTTGCATGGATCTTAGTTAGATCTCGAAATAAATTATGGAAAAGATGAGGAAGACATGCTTAATATTTCTATGGGCAGGCTCTCAGGATCATTTTGTTATGCCTTGGGTAAGATGGAATAAAATAGTGGTCCTAAAAGCTTCAGATGGGGCCTCAAAAATCTCCCTCTTTTTGCCAAATAGTATGTAGCAAAGGTAGCATGACACCTCTTATCTACAGAGAGCATGTGGACAATAGTGATTCACTCAAAATACATCTACCCATACTCAATTGAGGAGTGGTTGAGACTTCCAAATAAAGGTAGCCCTAAAATGTTTGTAATCTGCAAAGCATTGCTTGCCTATTTTCCTTTAATTGAAGATGGTGTCTTGTGGAGGGTTGGAAATGGCCTGAAATTAAGAGTGGGTATTGACCCATTGTCAAACTGCTGGAATGAATATTGATTGCCTCAAGGGTTAGTAAAATATTTAAACGGGGATGCCACCTTCACCTTAAACCTAGTTGAAAATCAGGAGATAATGACCTTTAGGCACAAGGATGGCTTTCGGTCGAATATCTCGAGATAAGGGAAGACCATTCTAATACATGGAGGGCTTACACTGCAGGTATGCAAGCTACTCATATCTGCTTAACAAGCAAAGAGGATGAGTTGGTTTAGTCAATTTCTCCTTTTTAGGTATACACATGTAAGATGGGATATCTACATTTAATAATAGATAGGTTGGGAGGACAAAAAGCATGGTGGTGGAAACCACTGTGGAAGAGTAAATGCCCCACCAAATCTTGACTCTTCATGTAGTGTCTCCTTGAAAATAAGGAAACTCAACTTGAGACAATCTATAGAAGAGACAATTTGAACAACCAAGCTAGTGTACTTTGTGTGAGGATGGGAACGAGATTGTCCAACATCTCTTCCTCGATTTCCCCTTTACAAAGTCGGTTTGTAATACATGTAGATCAAATAGCTTTAACAATGCATTGACATGGAAGAAATTTACTAGAGGCATAGAGGTCCCGAGCTAAAAATCAAAGCTATTAAAAATGTTTGTGTTATTCCTCTACTCCTTTGTTGGGGAATTTGGCTAGCAAAAAATAGAGCAATTTTTCAAGATGCCACCACCTTCCCAGTTAGAACATCGATTCAAAGTTTGGTTATTTTTGCTAATATTCCTCAGAACACCTCAGTGCATGGTGAAAGACACATTGTGGAAGAAGAGATTGTAATGTCTCCATTTTTATATTCCTCCATTATACAACAAGGGTGGATTTCTAGGACAGGGGGATGTCCAAACCATTGGAGCATGTTCGTGTTATCAGTGGTTCCAAGGGATTTTTGAGGAGTTTTTACGAGATCTGATGGCATTTGCTTGGCATATTTCATCATCTGCATATTTTGTCTTTTGTTCCGTCGCATTCCCAAAAATTTCATAAAATAGCATTATTATGGAGCCTAAATTAATTAATTATGCTCGAGGTGGCATTCCGAGAAGATTATTTGATGGAACACCTCAGTGTAATAGCTCGTTGGAACCAGAATGAGAATATCTTCAGGAAGAGATGCTAAGAAGTGACTTATAGTGGCCAGAGAGAGTATGGTGGGTGATTTACCATTTTCCTTATTTAAAAATGACTTTAATTAGTCATTTAATTAAAGAATAAATAATTGATTGGAGGAGAATGGCCAAAAGTGACTTAAGTGAAATAAAATGAAATTAAAAAGTCACTAAGATAAAGTCAATGGAGGATCTTCTAAAATAATAATAAAATATTAAAGTAAAATGCTTCTAGAGGCTTGGAGATCTATCCATAAGATCTATAAAAGGGGAGGAGGAGGTCATTTGGAGATATCTTGGATTTGTGTATTGTCTTTGTGGTGAGGTTTTGAGAACCAGGTTCTCTACTTCAGCAGTAACCTTAGGAAGGAAACCCTCGGGTGATTAAGTGAGAGTGGGCGAGCACACATCTCTTCCCTTGATGGATCCATTTAGGATTCACAGGTTGTGGTTTATTGATTTTCATTTTGTTTTGTAAGCCAGTTGCGACATTATTGTAGATCTATTTGGGGCCATTACCTCATAAATTTCCAAATTTTTACCAACATTTTCTATATTAATAAAATAAGGCTGAGATCTTCTGCATGCTTATATTTTCTATTATTCAGTTGCAAATTCAATTTTCGGTTTTTGTCGTAAATATTGTGTTTTATTTTGTGCAAATTGTTTATGGTGTTGAAAACTTAAATTTATGAAGCCATTTTACATGACAATGTTTTGTCTATGGGTGTCTAAAGTATTTCAGAGTTAAAATTTCAAGAACGTTCCAAATTTCTGGCATTTGGGACATTATAGAGATTGACAAGGCAAGACCCTAGATTTTATTCGATGGTGCCTCCTAAGGTGAGGAAAGGAAATGTTGAGGGGGGGGGGGGGAGGAGGGGGGAGTGGTCCTTTATCTTTCAGAAACACACTTCTTCCCTATCGAAATGGGGCTAGGATTAGGCTCAATTTTTTTTTATATAATCATTAGCTCTAAAACTATTATTACTCTTTACAAAAGAAAAAGGTTTCTCATCTCTATAGGCCTTTGGGGACTCTATGATTTTTATAAATTGGCTTACAGGAGTGCAATGATGTCACAACCAAAACTTGTTACCCTTAGTGGAAGAGTTGTTTCATATAAAGCTAATTTTGTTTTCTTTTCATGCTACCATGTTTATAGGGAAAGGAGGCAGCTTGCCAATCAACTATCTAAAGCGAACCTTAGGAATAATTTTGTGAAATAGTTAATCAAGGAAATCAGAGGTCTGTATCACTATGAATTTTACCATTGCCCTTTGATTGAAGACCAAACAAACCATCAACCACATCTGTAATGACATGCCAATTTTATTTTTTCCCTATTAGCTTTTTGTAGACATCATTGATTGGTAGGCTCTTGGAGACCCTATTTATGTATATGTATTGTTGCCATAAGGTAGAATTTTGTGTCAATTACAACTATGTGTGACATATAGAGGTGGATTAACAACTCAATATTTTTGGCTAGTGCTACTTGTATAAGAACTCATTCTAGGAAATGCATAGACAAAGTGTAATTTTGTATCATCGTCTCATGAAATAAAATTATGATAATTTTTCGAGGAAAAAAATTATAATTATAGTTGTGATGATTATGCTTTATAAATTTTGCCAAATTTATTTTAATAAAAAATAATTTTTCATTGCATCTAAGAAAAATAATTTTTCATAATTTAATTTTATAAATTCGTTAAAATTTATTTAAATTATTATTATTATTATTATTATTATTATTTGTTTTGTTTTTTTTTTCATTATTAATAATCTAACCTAAAATTAATACATTCTACTACTACATCTTTCTCATCCCATCTCTCTTGGTTATATGCTTGCTTTATTCCTACTTATTCTTACTATCTATTTCAACATTTATAGAATGTTGTCTCATTTATATTTATAAAATTAAGATATTAAGTTGTTATATTTTTTTCTATAATTATTGTTATTTTAGATTTACAAAATAAAAATATTAATTTTTTTACTTTTTATTATTATTAATACTTTTATTTCACAATAAGGTATATAAATTGTAATATAGGGGATTATTTTATTTTGTTGTCAACAACATTGTTTGGCATTTGGCTACTTTTGTATTAATATACAAAAACTTTGATAAGGAAAATCATTATACATTAATGAATTTAGTAAAGATATCATCCATGAGTATGGGGAAATATTCCTTGGGTTTCTTAGCAAAATTTTTATGGGAAAAAAAAGACCTTTTAAATTAATTTTGTTTCATTTAAAATAACTATTTATCTCTATTCATTTATAAAATCACAGTTAGCCTTACATGTAGCATACCAAACACTCTTTTTCCACTATTGAAAGTATGAGATGCATCTAAAACACAATTTTATGATTTTTTTCTTTCTTAACATGTTTTTTAACCATGCATTAATTGCAGAAAAAGTCAATATAATCCATTGGCTAATGAATAAAATTATGATTTGACTAACGAATAAACTTATGATTTGAAGGTCTATCGACTGAGACATAGACCTATTATTCATTGATTGCTCATTGACCATATACACAGATTGAATTGTCCTTTGAGAAATCGCTCATTTATTATCTACATGAATTTGTCTCAAAAGTTCATTGATCCCATTGGTCAACAATTATAATTGACCTGTCAATTATTGATCGATCGTTTACATAGATCTATTGTTTGTCGACTACCCATTGATTGGGAAGTTAGGGCTGCTATATTTCGAATTATATATATATATTTGTGTGTGTGTGTGTGTGTGTGTGTGTGTGTGTGTGTATGTGTATGTGTATGTGTATGTGTATGTGTATATATATATATATATATATATATATATATATATATAGAGAGAGAGAGAGAGAGAGAGAGAGATATATATATATGTATACATATATATATGTACATAGATAGATCTACCATCTATCAATGACCACCAATTACATAGATGAGGCTACCACCTTTCAATTGCTTGTCAACTACATACACAATGTTCATTTTTTAACTTGGCTCATAAACTTTTGATACCATAATTAACCAAGCCCACTGGGTTCCAATTTTCGTCAACATCATTTTAACTACTTTGTAATTATTCTAAACACATTACCAGATTGAATTTATCCATTACAATACCTTTGTAATATAATTTGGTTATGTCATGAATATCTTATGCACAATAACATGCTATCCATAAATTAACATGATAAATGAGAATGCAAATAGAAATCACAGAAAAATTATATAAACATCATTTATATAGAAACATTAACACATGATTAAGCATTTAAACACTTAATATAAACACTTAACCTTTATAAGTCACTGACTGGATGTGGGCCTTAAACATTCCACCTAACCATAGATCCCATTGCTCGAAATATCTCAACGATGGGCAACCCTTGACCTAGGTCTATGATTCCATTATGGAAAAGGCTCACATAGATCCAACTATGGTCACATAGTTAGTACCAGCAAGTATGAGGCCAGGTACCAACTCCAATGACCTCCCTAACTATAATCCTACATCCCTCAACCTACAGAATCCAAGGTAATGCACCCCCTTTATACCTTTCCAGTCCTTCAAGTGGTGTCACTGCACTTCCAAGCCTTCCAACATAGGCTAGCCACGAAGTCTCAAAGAATTGTAGCTCTAGGAGTTCCAGTTGCCATTATGAGTCTTCGAGGCATTCCACAACCTCACACTAGGCAATATTACTTAACCAATTCCCCCTCCAAGCTCCAACCTTGCCCAATATGAGCAAGGATAATTGGCCACAAAATCCTCCAAAGGACCCCTGATAGTTTTCTAGGTTACAAGGTTTAAGAGTTTTCCAAGCTCAAACATCCACTGGTATTTGCAAAGAACTAGCAAGCTACTAGTCTAAGATGAAGGTTGAATGGTGGTAAGAATGATGAATTACCATGGAGAACAAGGCTTATGCAAGCACATGGTTTTTTTTGTAAGTGTCAACCCTAAAACTTGTCTCCACCACTTGGGAACTCATTTAGACCATTTGTCCACTTACTTTTTAGACAAGATATAAAATTCCATTATGATTCAAGATTATATCATGCCTTTTGACTTTGAGTTATATTCTAGAAACTCACTTTTAGAATACATATTATTTGTTTAAATTATGAACCATGTCTTGGTTCCATTCCCTATCGTGGAGTCCTAGCTCCCCATCTCTCGTGTCTAACTTAGTCTGCAATAATGGTGTAATTTATCAACATGGGGGTGCTTATATATTACATCACCAGGCTTCACAGTGTTTCATCACATAGAATCTTTGACCTTAATCACAAAGGCACTCTAGCCTCAAAACATATTAACATAAGAAAACAAACCCCAAAACACATATATACACATGGACGCACAAGACCAATAAATCTTGGCTCACCAACTTCATAAAATATGTACAAATACACACAAGGGGTTAACCTAGGGTGTTAAGTTACTTGTTTAAACAAATTGTATCTTTTGATGAAATGGGAATGGTTCTTGAATGATACACACATAAAATGTATCATTCTTTAGAATGTAATGGGAAAGGGATTTGTAGTGATCAATTCCTGGAATGTGTAGTGCAAGGTCTCTAGCTACATGCACTAAGTTTAAGACTTTATCATAAAATCATCTAGATCTCTCCAAAAATATCTTCAGCAACACTATTCCATTAGAATAAGGAAGTTGGTGTGCATGCAAGCCTTAAATATCCTCTTCAATTTTCGTAACGCTATGATTCGTAAGCATATTTCTTCATCACTATCACATAGGAGTAGTGGGCATAAGACAAAGGGAGCTCATTATTACTAAGCTTATGAGATATGTCTTGTAAATCATTGTTTTTAATTTTTCATCTAAAACAAACCAATGCTTATAGAAAATAATTTTATGGTCTTTAATTTTCCTCATGTAGAAAATAATATTTCTACAATTTTGTGGCTATTTTTTTATGTTGATTAATTGAATTGAAATATTTTTGTTTAAAGGAAAAACCAAAAATGAGGTAATGTAGTTTTTGCACTAACCAAATGCTTTTTTGTATGGATACTTGAAATTTGAGTTCTGATTTGAAAATAACCATCGATTTTTATATGTTATGTTATAAGCTATGCCAAGAATTAACCAAGTATTAATTGTTTAAAGCACAGTCTATTGAAATTAATGTTATATTGTTCTGCAAGATATCATTTCCAATTACTTATATTTTTTTCCAAGGAAATCTAATAAGGAAACCTATGGAATACTACTCCATATTCATGAACGTCATCCATATTAAAATCATCAATGTAGACTAATGTGCCTCACGCATGAGAATTTGTACTAGACACCTACTAACACAAAACTTTCCAAATATTCAAAAATATAAATGAGAGTCAATTAAACTAACCCCTTAAACTATCAAATTACTAGTACTTATTTTAAAATAAAATAAATCAAACTTAATATACAAAACAATTTTAAAATATACATTAATACATAAATATTATCTCCGATTTAAAAATAAAAACAAAAATAAATAAATTAAATTACATCTTATCAATCATTTAAAAATCATTGCAATAGAGCCTTCGTAGTGTGCCATGCTTGCCTAGATTGTGAAAACACAATAAGTTTATTTGATACTACCTAGATATGTGGGAAAAAACATTTTAGTTGATAAAAGCAAAAATCACATGCCTTAGCAACTATTTTATAGCCCGGCACATTTCTTTAAAATCACAACTCATATGGTATAATGGCTATTTAAATGTTGAGCATTTCCCCGAAAATGGGTAAATATAAAATCTCATTGTCTTTTTCATTATTGTTGGACACAAGACATCCATTAAGTAAAGCAAGAAGTTAGTGCATTGCTTACACTAAGAAGAGCAAGCATAGTAGTAATTCAATTTTACCCTTTCATTATTAATAATGTGTATTAAAGATGTTTATTTCTTTTAATAAACATCAATTATATCTGTTTTCTATATGCTTTACGTAATTTATTTTATTTTTATTATTAAAATACTATCAAATAGTAAAGATTCTAATAGAAGTATTTTTCTCCGATTTACTGATTTTAATATAAGTATTTTTTTTTCAGATTTATTTTTAATGAAGTTTTTTTCCCTAAAGCACAGAGAATTTGAAGAATGTAGTAAAGCACGAAGAATTTTCTGAATCTTAATAGACGTAAATAAAGAAGGAGAGAGTAGTTTGGAGTATGCAAAAAAACAAGTCGATTAGCTAGAAGCATGAAAGCAAGGTTAATAAAGGAATAAATTCACTTACCTCAGTTGGAAAGAGGCAATTGCAAGATCTTGGATAGACACATCATTACTTGAGCCAATTGGATTCCTAATTTATTCAAAATACACATTAATTGAGTTGGAAATACTGATGATGGATAAAGATATCACTGATGGTGTGAAACTAGTATGAAGCAAAATTTTGTCGCAATGTGAAGGAAGAAGATGTACAATTAGCTGTGAAGAAGTTTGGCTCCATGATCTAAAGCTCAAGTTTTAGCTAAAAAATGAAAGTGCTCAAACGACTAGATAGAGTTCGTCGCCAGGATTTCGGCACAACTCGTTTCATCAAAATCGGAGTTCGTATGACTGAATTATCGTCTGTTGTTCATTTTCCAAAATAGGGAAAAAATGAGCAGAACATGTACAATGCTGATGTGGAAGGTACAATCAGCATTGCAAGAATATTCTCTAGATTGCAGCCAATGATATTGTGACAAGCGTCGTCTTCAGATTCACTAGATGGGTTAAGTGAAGAGAAAAATTTCCCAATGACCTCCAATTCTTCTTAAGTTGGAATTTGATTTTTTTTAGGATTGGAGTGAAACCCAACCATAGGGCACCACGTGTCTTCTCTGGTGGGTCACCTCCTAATTTATGGGGTCGAATTTTATGGCTTGGACCTTGGTCTAATGGTTGAATTATGTGATGACATCAGTGGTCCGACTAACGTTTCATGGTGTTATTATATATATATATATATATATATATATATATATATATATATATATATATATTAATGTTTTCAAATCACATTTCGGCGACCTTAACTAAGTATAGAGGAGCCTCTACCTAAATTTGGAGCAGAGTTAAATGTGGTTGAGTTGACAAATTTGGCGGGTGGATTTCCTTATGAGTTAGCACAAAACTTTATGGTGGAGTCAGGGCTCGAACCCCTGATCGTCCGCTTACAAACCAACCGCCATACCGTCTCATCCACTAGGTAGTTCTTACCCCTTATGACTTCCACATCCATTTGAAGTCCAACTGTTGACTGTTTGGGGGTTGGAGGGGGCCATCCCCTCGGGCCAACCCCCTCTGCATGTGGCCGCGACCGCTGAACCAGGAGCTATGACAAACTAAACCGGCGAGAATTTATAAGTGCGAGTTAATTAAGTTTAAATGCGGATTAGTTAAGTTAATCCAACATTAACGCTTAATACACGCTTAAACATCAATACAAGCTTATCCACCGTAATCCTGCTTAGCATTAATTAATCCAACATTTAAGCTGGCGAAAAATTTGGAGGCAGCGCCAAACTTGGCGGGAATGCCAAATTTAGAAAAGTGACTGGAAGTTTCTCCAGTTTTGGAGGAAAAATTGGGGCAAAGTTGGTTTTGGTCATAACTCACTCAATTTTCGACCAAACTAAGCTCAGAAAGAGTCATTATAGGCTAATTGGCATGCTCAGAACTCAATGAAGCAGGTTGTAGAGGCAGAAAAGGTCATCTAGAGGTGTTTTAGTGCATTTGAAGATTTTTGAAGGCTAGGGCCACTAGGTGTTGGGGTCATTGCTAGAGCATCCAGAGTCCAAATTCAACAAAAAAGTAGTCATTTTTGGGAGATTATGATGTTTTAAACTCATTGGAACATGTTCCAATAAGGTCTGAAGCTTTTAACAATAATTTGAGCACACTTGAAGCTAAGACAAAGGTCACACTATGAAGCTGGACCAAGGAGATGTAGCCCAGGAGGGGTGAACTCCTTTATAAAAAAATCTCTATGTTAAGCTTTGTTATATGTGCTTGCTATGTTTACTATTTTTTTTGTTCTTTCATTTAAAATTATGCTTTTAAGCTTATGACAAATTCATAATTTCACTAAGTACACTGTTTTCCAATCACATGCTCTTAAACAAACTCATGAAGGATAAGTAAAACAATGCAAATAAATGTTTATATCTGAAATGAAGCTAGAAAAACATTAACTAGAAAGTAATTTCAGATCAAGTTGGTATCAAAGCACAAGGTTTCTTGATTGTTTTACTTGAAGAGTTTTAATAGTGCAAATTTACTGATGCTCACAAGATTGAGATTGCAGAGAGGAGAAGGGAAGCTAATGATAGTTAGTACACAAGTTAGGAAAAGAAGGAAGAAGGTCGAGAAATCATCCTCCTTACCTAAAGGACCACTAAAGGGAACACTTGAAGCACAAGAGGAATTAATTGCACAAGAGGCTGAGGTGGTTGAAGAGATACAAGCTGCAGAGATAGAACTTGAATCTACAGCCAAAATGTTAGGCCATGAAGGGGCTCATGAACATTCTGAAGAAGAGGATGTCAAGAAGGAGTTCAAAGAAATGAAAAGGATGGTGAAAATTATGTATGAAGCATTTATGGCAAATTAAACTGGAGAAGGTTCAAAACACCCTCATAGAGAATAATATTCAAACAGTAAAAAGGAGGAAGAGAGGAGCTCAAAAGCTAGTGGTGGAAAAACACCTCCTTCTCCACCACCACCACCACCATCATCCTCATCAACATCTTCATCTTCCAAATCCACTACAAAAACTCATACCCATACTCATTCGAAGATCCCAAAAGGTAAGACTATGTTACTCAAGTTGGACATCAAATTTGAACTTCCTACATATAATATAGAAGTTAATGCTGAAAGACTAAATAATTGGATTCGTCAATTAGAAGTTTACTGTAGAATTCAAAATCTGCAAGAAGATGATATTAAAATCCAATTGGATTCATTAAAGCTAGAAGGAGCAACATTAGTTCAGTGGGAGGCAAAGACATAAGAGGAAATGGGCATCCATGGTAAGATTTCCATTTCTTGGGTCGAATTAATTTCTTCCATTAAAAGAAAATTCTATCCATTAGCCTATATGCAGAAAGCAATAATGAGTTGGCAAAAATTTAGATATCTTAACGATCAAAGTGTCCAAGAATATACACAAGAGTTTAGGAAGAGGGATTTATTACTTGGAGTAGACTTAAACTCACAAGATACACTCTTGAAGTATATAGGGGGTCTACATTCCTACTTAAAACACACTATTCTCATGTTTAATCCAAATAACTTAGATGAAGTATGTGTGCAAGCCACGCATCTTGAAGCAAGGAGTAAAAACATTTCTGAAGAGGGTAGTAAGAAGAAGCCATTCAAGGGTAAGGGAAAAGAGAAAGGAGGAAAATGGAAGGGATAGAAGAATGCAAGTGTGAAGCAAGAAGGGGAGAAAATAACATGCAAACATTTTTCCAAAGAGAGGCATGTTGAAATTCACTATTAGAAACTACATCCCAAACTAAGACCAAAGAAACCAAATAACAAAGGGAAACAAAAGACGACTGTCACCACACAAAAATATCTTGGATCTGATTCAAGAGATGAAACCAAGATAGTTGTCATAGTTAAGAATGGAAAGAAAGCAATTGCATGTTCTAGTACCTCAAACAATCACAATAACACTTCAAAAGAAGATACAAAGATAGAATTATTCCATGTTAGATTAATTTCTAATCATATAAATATTGATGTCTTATTTGATACAGGATCACAAGAAAACTTGATTTCAGAAGACTTAGTTAAAAAACTGAACCTTGAAACCGTACCACATCAAAAGCCATACCCTTTGGGTTGGATAGTAAATAATGCAAATTTACAGGTGACAAGGAAATGTATTTTCAAATTTTCTATTACTGCAAACTTTGTTGATGAATTCGAGTTAGATGTTGTACCACTTGATATTTCAGGGATTATCTTGGGTAACCCATATTTGTATGACAGGAAAGGGTCTTCTACCGTCATGAGAACAAATATCATTTGATCAAATATGGAGTGGAGTATATTGTGAGAGCTCATCGCAAGAAACTAAATATCTCTTTAGTTGGCAAATGAAGAGGCTAGAAAATGCAAGTAAAAATTTTGTGCTTCTCATAATCAAGAAAAAGGAAGATGTTAACTATGAATCGTTTGAAGGATGTGATTAAAAATTGAAATCTAATTTGTTTGATGTGGTAAGTCAGCATGGCGAGATGTTTCAAGAACCAAAAGGGTTGCCACCAAAGAGGGGAATTCAACATGAGATTCAGCTGCAACAGGATGTTCCACTTCCGAATATTGGTATGTATCGCATGTCATTCATGGAAATTTTGGAAATCAAGAAGCAAATCCAAGAGTTTCTGAATAAAGGTATCATATGCCCATCTACTTCACCATGTGGTTCTCCAATAGTTTTGGTTCCAAAGAAGGAAGGGACTTGGTGCATGTGTATCGATTTTCGTGCACTGAACAAAATCACAATATAGAATCACTACCCACTTCCACGCAATGATGATTTTCTTGATCAGTTAAAGCATGCAAATTATTTCACTAAGTCAGATTTGAGAAGTGGTTATCATCAAGTTAGGATAGTTGAAGAAGACATTTGGAAAATTGCTTTCAATACTAGACAAGGATTGTATGAGTGGTTAGTTATGCCATTTGGCTTAACAAATGCACCAGATACTTTTATGAGAGTGATGAATGATGTACTTAGACCATTTCTAGATGAATTTTTCATTGTTTAATTAGATGACATACTCATATTCAACAAATCAAGAGAAGAACATGTCATGCATGTGAACAAGGTACTTGATGTTTTGAGAAAAGAGCAATTGTTTCTTAAGATGTCAAAGTGCGAATTTGGTAAGACTTCATTGGTATATTTGGGACACATAGTTGGAGGAGGTGAATTGAAGATTTATCCTTCCAAAGTTGAGGTCATTTTGAATTGGCCCAAGTCTAATACAGTTATCGAGGTAAGAAGATTTTTAGGGGCAGCACAATATTGGAGGAAATTTATTGTTATTGTTCTTCCATTGCAGCACTGTTACATGCATTGACAAACATAAAGAAAGTCTTCCATTGAGGATATTTGTAGCAAAAATAATTTTATGCTTTAAAGCAAAAGATAAGTTCGGCACCGGTACTAGCAATTCTAGATCTAAGACAGCCATTTGAGATCCAAATGGAGGCAAGTGATTATGCTATGGTAGTAGTGCTCATGCAACATGGTAAGCTTATCTCATTTCATCCTGAAACTTTTAATGGAGCTATCACTAAATATCCTACATATGATAAAGAGTTATATGCATTGACACAAAGTGTAAAGAAATGGAAGCATTACTTGATGGGAAAAGAGACCATTATCCATACCGACCATTAGCCATTGAAGTATTTACAATTACAGTCCAAATTGCAGCAATCAAGACATTTCAGGTGGATGGATTTTCTACAACAATTTCACTTGGTTATCAGGTACAAGAAAGGAATCTACAGTAAGGTAGCTGATATGCTCTCTAGGCCTATTGTAAATTCAACTATTATTCTCAAGCACAATTATATTATGCATGAAAGTTACATTGAACAGTATGTGAATGATAGTGATTTTCAAGATGTGTATGAGAACTTGAGTAAGGGAAACCAAAGTGAAGAGTTATATTATCATGTGCATAACAATTTGTTGTATCACTTGGGCAAGTTATGTATACCACAGGGTTAAAGAAACAACATCATAAGGGAGGCACACACATCATTGATTGTAGGAAATTTCGGTGTAGGCAATATAGTAGCACATCTGCAAAGGTATTGTTATTGGCCACGCATGAATGAAATTGTTTCTCGTTTCATTAGAGGATGTTCTTTATTCTAGCATTAGGAAGCTTGGTTTGTACACACCACTTCCAGTTGTGTGTACATGTGAAGAATAAATAAAAACAATTAATTGTGTGAAGCATAAATTAATTGCAAACACATGTGAAGCATAAATAAAAACAATCACACATAACACAGTTGTTTAACGGGAAAGCCTGAAGCTGAAAACCCCAACTATCATATATTATGTATCATGGAGATCATGTAACAATCTCATACAAAGCTTAGTACACTGCTCTCCAGAGCAATCAATCGTCACACACTAACATAGAAGAAATCTGCAAATCCAATGCACCGATCTTCCGCCTTGCTAAAATTTCTTACCTCCACCGCGCAATATCCTGACTTAAAACAGTTCCGAATGAATTCATTTTACCCCTTTCCTTGACTTCGCAATCCTCATTGGAAACTCCAATGTGTGTGTGATGCAATCAATGCATCACTATAGTCACAACAGATAGTCCATCTTGCCCTTTCACCTATCTCTCCACTGGGTCTCCACTGGAACTGACATGCACTGTAGTTAACTACTGTATTGTTCAGTTGATTAATTAGTTATTATTTGTGAATTAATTAACTAATTAATTCACTCCACTCTCACTAGTGTATCATTCACTTAGACTAGATACAACTAGCTCAACTGAGTTTAATTGAGTTAAACTGAATACAACTCCATGAAATACTCTTCCAACTCTGTCATAACTTTGCCACTTCAGTTCTAACTGAGTCCTCCATGCATGAACCACTAGTAAACCCTAGAAATTGCATAATTTCTTCAGCCCACTGATTTGGAAAATTTGTGCACTGAAACTAAGTGCTCCAAGAGAATAAGTTGCTGTTTATTTTCGGATTATTATTAAGAGCTAATAATAATCGACACTTCTATTTTTAGATCGAAGATCTATAAATAGACTTCGCCCAATATTTTAAAAATATAATTTCATCTATTTTTCCAACTTGACCAACCATCCATAAATAACATCCTGCAACTTATGAAATATGATCACCATGTCTAAAAATAGACTTGCGCCAAAAATAGCCTATGGGCCCATTTAGTGAAGGTGACTCTTTACACTAAGCTCATCATCTTGTTGAATCTCAACACTCCCTCTCAACAAGATAGGGATTATCTTTCACCCCGATCCTGCCTCTATGGTATTTGAATTTGCTCCTGGTGAGCGCCTTCGTCAGAATATCTGCACCCTGATCTTTCGTAGGAATGTACTGAAGCAACATGATCTTCCACTGCACACAATCTCTGATATGATGATACCAGATATCAATATGTTTAGATCTATCATGAAAGATATGATTAACCAAGAGTTTAATGCAACTCTGATTATCACAATTTATCACTATAGGATCTAAATGTGAACCGAACAAACCAACCAGGATCTTCCTCACCCAGATAGCCTCACATGCAGCTTGACTTGATACCATGTATTTTTCTTCCGCTGAACTGAGTGCCGCGGATATTTGTTTTCTGCTATACCAAGAAACTGCCATAGATCTGATACTGAAAATCCTTCCTGATGTGCTCTTTCTGTCTGTTGGGTTGCCTGCCCAATCTGCATCCGTGAAGCCATGCAAATTCACCTCATCCATTTGTCTGTACCATAAACCATACTCAGATGTGCCCCTAAGATACCTCAGGACATGCTTTCCTACCTTCCAAAAGAGCTTGGCAGGCTTAACCATCGCTTGTAAAAGCTGGTTCACCGCATAGCATATGTTCGGTCTTGTATTAACTAAATACATGAGCGAACCCACCAACTGTCGATAAACAGTGGCATCCACTACCTTTGCGATGTAGCATCCTCTTTCCTCCAATTTCCTAGAAGAGGAGTATCAATAGGCTTGCAGCCTTGCATGTGAAACTTCTCTAGTATCTCCCGGGCATACTTTCCTTGAGACACAAACAATTCACCTTCCCGCTGCCATATTTCCAATCTAATGAAATAATGAAGGAGGCCCAAATCCTTCATCTTAAACTCCTTTGCAAGATTTTCCTTGCATGAGTGTATCAACTGCTCATCACTCGTTAGTATTAAATCATCAACATAAAGAAAAATTATTAAAATCTTACCCTCCACCACAATTTGGTACAAGTTTGCATCCGCCTCACTCTTGGTGAAGCCAAGTCCAGTGAAATAGTTGTCGATCCAAGTGTACCAAGCACCAGGTGCTTGTTTCAGCCCATACATCGCTCTTTTGAGCCTGCACACATGCGACTCGCTGCTAAAGATCTCAAATCCTTCAGGCTGCTCAATGTACACCTCTTCGTCAATGATCCCATTAAGGAACACAATATTCACATCCATCTCATGAATGTGCCAACCCATCTGCGCTGAGAGAGCAAGGATGATCCGTATGGAAGAATACCGTGCGATAGGTACAAAGGTTTCCTCATAGTCAATCCCCTCGATCTGTGAGAAGCCCCAGGCAACAAATCTTGCCTTATACTTCTCAACGCTCCCATCAGCAACTTGCTTTACCTTGTAGATCCATCTTGATCCTACAACTGATTTACTAACCGGCCTTGGAACAATCTCCCAAGCACTGTTTCGGACAATGGAGTCATACTCCTCCACCATGGCATCTACCCATGTGGGTTCTTGCACTGCTTCTTCGAAATAAGATGGCTCTGTCACGATACACTTGCTCATAAGAGCCATGTATCCAGTAAATTGGCCAGGTGAATATCTCTGTCTGCGCTGTGATATAGGGATTCCTACAATCTGTGCCACATCAAGCTTCAGTCTCTCAGCTTCTGCGGTACACTTTCTACCTTTTCTGATGTTTGGTTCTGCATGAGTTGACTCCTCCACTCCATGAATCTCCTCCTGTGGCTGATCCACATCTAGAGGCTCATCTTTGGGAACAAGAAGTTCCTCCTCTACATGCAAGTGTAGCTCCCTCTCAAGTGACAACTTCATGGCTTTCACCTCATTGAATTTTATATCCCGTCGCACCACACTCATCTGATTGTTTGGAAAATACACACGATAATTATGGGGTATTTCTGTGTACCCCACAAATATCCCAACTTCTGCAGTTGGCTCCAACTTCTTCCTGGCATCCTTTGTCACATGAATGTAACCAGATGAGCCAAAAATCTTCAAATGAGAAATATCAGGCTTCTTACCAGTAAAAGCTTCTTCAGGTGTACTCATGCCAAGTGCTCTATGAGGACAATAGTTTTTCACATAAACCGCAGTGTTGCATGCTTTCGCCCTCAAGTGCATCGATAGGCCCTGGTCATGCAGCATAGCTCGTGCAGCACCCATGATCCTTCTGTTCTTCCTCTCTGCGACCCCATTTTGATGTGGGTTATGAGGCGCTATGAGTTCTATTTGAATTCTTTCTTTGCTACAAAAGTCTTTGAATTCGCCCGAGATGTATTCATCACCATTATCGCTTCGTAGAGATTTCACTTGCTTCCCCGACTCCTTCTCCACCAATGATTTAAACTCACAGAACTTTGAGAATGTTTCGCTCTTCTTCTGCATGAAGAAGATCTAGCATCTACGAGAATAGTCATCAACAAATATAACATAATACCTATGTTTTGCTGTTGAAGCAACCGAGAAAGGTCCACACACGTCTGGGTGAATTCTCTCCAGGACCACTGAAGCACGGTTCTCCTTCTCATGAAAGGTGATTTTAACAAACTTACCCATAGTACATCCCTTGCATTGATATGACTGTGCAAGATTACCCTTGGGAATTCCAGTAGAATCTACTACAAAATCTTCAAAGCGCCATGGTGAAGATGGCCCAATCTCCTGTGCCATAATTAGCCCTCATCCCCGCTCACCACATCTTCTGCTTTGCCCACCATTGCAGCGCAACCATCTACCTCCAACTTGTAGTGATTCTTAACTCGAATCCCTATCCTCTTGGTTTGACCCATTGTTTTATGTTGAAGGAAAGCTTTTCGCTCACTGAAAACAACATCATAACCTTTGTCTTCCAACATTGGGACCGAGACCAAGTTCTTCTTTAGACCTGGAACATGCATAACATCCTTCAACAAGAATGGATTACCGGACTCCCTCTCAAAGGTAATGGTCCCAATGCTAGTCGCACTGTACTGACCATTGTCGCCCATCTCTATATGCATCTAGAGGTCCTTCTCCTCCAAGTCACTAAACAAATCCTTGTCTCCCATCATATGGAAAGACGCACCACTATCAAGATACCACACCGATACCATATAGCTTGAAACCAAGCATACGATCAAAGAGAAATCAAGTTCAAATTGCAAGGCTAAGGCCTTTCCAGCTGTAGCTCCAACAACCTTCTTATGCTTCTTCTTCTGTGGGCAGTTAGTGGTGAAATTACCATGTTCGTGACAGTGAAAACACTTCACCTTGGACAAATCCTGCTTCTTGCCTTTAGCTTCGGATTTTGAAGGAAATTTATTCCCCTTCCCTTTCCTTTCTTTGAAAGCCAAAGCACAATTCTCTTCATATTCATTATTCGATGAAGAGCCATCCCTGGTACCTCACCTTATCTCCTCCTGCACAAGATCCGACCAAAGTCGCTCCCATCCTAGTAGTTTCTCCCGTCCATTGACAAAGTCTTCGTAGCTATTCCAACTATTTTAAAGACCAAGGAGAGCCAATCTCACCAAGTCTTCATCATAAATAGTAACCCTCACACTTCCCAGTTCATCCTTGCAGTGGACAAACTTCGTGAGGTATTTTGGAATACTGTCGCCCTTCTCCATTTTTATTTTTCTGAGCTTGTCTTTAAGCACCAACTTCCTTTGGTCGCTTCTGCTTTGGAATAAATATTTCAAAGCCTTCCACATTAAGAATGGAGTGGCTTTCCCGTGAAGGCTGGACACAATATGGTCCTTCACACCTTCCAACATAATTCTTCTTGTCTTTGCTGTCTTCTTTTTCCATGCGTCAAGTAATGCAGCATCGCTAGATCCCGACTCAGGAACATCGCTATCGATGAAATCCTTCAGTCCATTATCCTCCAGCACCGCCTCCATCCTATCCTTCTAGGCTATGTAATTAGAGCTCCCATCAAGGGCATACTCCAATCACAAACTATTGAAAGACATTTCAATGTATACTCAACTTCTGCACCAAGAATCTTCTGTAGCAAATTCGAATTGTCCACCAGCACAAAATGAACAATTCTTCACAATTGCAGTCTTCAAGAATTAACACCTTTTTGATACCATGTAGGAGTTAGTATATACTAAGCATGCATACATCCAGATTCCCTTGATATCAGAATATTTAACTTCTTGCAAAATACAGAATCATTCCACTGTTAATATTTTGTAGAAAATTAATTACAAACACATGTGAAGCATAAATAAAAACAATCGCACATAACACAGTTGTTTAACGGGAAATCCTGAAGCTAAAAACCCCAACTATCATATATTATGTATCATGGAGATCATGTAACAATCTCATACAAAGCTTAGTATATCAAGCTCTCAGTACAATCAATCGTAACACACTAACATAGAAGAAATATGCAAATACATGCACTGATCTCTGCCCTCCTGCTAGCCTGCCTCCACTGCGCAATCCCTACTGAAGAATAGCTCTAAATGAATTCGAATTACCCTTTCCTTGACTGCGCAATCCTCATTGGCAACTCCAATGTGTGTGTGATACAATCAATGCATCACTATAGTCACAACAGATAATCCATCTTGCCCTTTCACCTATCTATTCACTAGGTCTCGATTGGAACTAACATGCACTGTAGTTAACTGCTGTATTGTTCAGTTGATTAATGAGTTATTATTTGTGAATTACTTAACTAATTAATTCACTCCACTCTCACTAGTGTATCATTCAGTTAGATTAGATACAACTAGCTCAATTGAGTCTAACTGAGTTAAACTGAATACAACTCCATGAACTACTCTTTCAACTCTGTCATAAATTTTCCACTTCAGTTCTAACTGAGTCCTCCATGCATGAACCACCAGTAAACCCTAGGAATTGTGTAATTCCTTCAGCCCACTAATTTTCTAAATCTGTGCACTGAAACTAAGTGCTCCAAGAGAATAAGTTGCTGTTTATTGTCAGATTGTTATTAAGATATAATAATAATCGACACTTCTATTTTTAGATCAACGATCTATAAATAGACTTCGCCCAATATTCTAAAAATAGAATTTCATCTATTTTTCCAACTTGACCAACCATCCACAAATAGCATCCTGCAACTTCTGAAATATGATCACCATGTCTAAAAATAGACATAGTCTAAAAATAGACTTGCGCCAAAAATAGCTTGCGGGCCCACTTAGTGAAGGTGACTCTTTTCACTAAGCTCATCATCTTGTTGAATCTCAATAGAAATCGTTAATAAATCTAAGGGATTCTAAATAAAATAATATAACTATTTCTATAGGAAATATCAATATCACCCTCTACTTGTGGGAAAAAAATGGGGTGCCCTTGTAAGAGACCCCTTCAAGTAAAATATGGAGGACCTCATTTCATCATTTGGACTAGTGGATATTAAATTGACCTTAAAAAAATACATTGGGAGCAATAGAAGGATTGTACCTTCGTATATAGTTGCTCACCTTGACATATTCCTAATATAATGTGACCTTTTAAATCATAAATTTTATTTCTCATCCAACATTATCACCTGAGGAGGATCTAATCATAATACAATCTCCCTCTCAATGTGCTCAAGGACTGATTATGGCCTTTCTTCATTTCAATTTAACTTGCTTTGGCTAAATCAACAAGTAATCATGGAAATGATCTCATCTACTTGGAGCGAATGGATTATTGGTTCCCCTATTCATATATGGGAATGAAAGATTAGAAATCAAAAGGATGCTCTCAAGAAATGGTCCATGGAAAACCAAAATAGTTGGGGATAAGAAATAAAACTCCATAAAACCAATCTAGAAAGTATTCAAAAGATAATGGAAAATGAAAATATATCCTTAGAATTTTTGCAAGAAGTGAGAAGAGAGTTCAATCAATACTACAAAGCCATAAAAAAAGAAGAAGAAATGTGGAGAATCAAGTCAAGAAGCCTATGGCTCAAAGTGGGAGATAGAAATAAACAATTGTTTCATAATCATTACAAAAATAAAACAATGTAAGAACAATATCAAATCCATAATAGTGGATGGGGAACATATTTTTTTATTTACCAAAATTAGGGAGGTCACCTTCAAACATTTTAGAGCTTTATGCATGACATATGAAGATAATAACTTAATTGAGGTCCATTATATGCTAGAGCACATCTAAAGAAAATAACCATTGAAGATAATGAAGCGGTCCTAAAACCTATAGAAGAAGAGATTTGGAAAGCTATAGCTTCTTTTGGTCCATATAAAGCTCTGGGTTCAGAGGGAATCATTAAAGAATATTTATGCCAAATGATTAATTATTCTTTGAAGCATGGATATGTAGGGGGAGGAAAAAACCCACCCTTTTTAACTCTAATGCCCAAGGATTTTAATCCATATACTTTTGAGCATTTCCATAATATTTATTTATGTAATGTCTTATACAAATACAAGTTAATCATAAAGATTATGGTGCTAAGAATAAAGCCTCATTTGTCTAGGCTCATTTTCGAAAATCGTGGGGGGTTTGTAGGAGAGAGATAGATGGTGGACAATTTTTTTTTGATTCAAGAAGCAATACATTCAAGACGCGGGGGGGAGGAATGATAATACAATTGGATATGTTCAATTCCTTCAACAAAATGGATCACTATTTCCTTCTCAAGATGCCAAAAAAGATGGCCTTTGATGATTTTGTCTTTCAAAGAATCTCAATCTGTATTACAAATCCATGGATAACTTCATTGGTCAATGGGATGCCTATGAAATTTCAAAGCTTCAAGAGGATCAAGACAAAGATGCCCTCTCTCCCCAATGTTATATTTTGTCATGGTGAATACCTCAAGGAAAATGCTAGAATATGAAAGAAGAATTAAAATGCTTCCTAGGATAAGATACATACAAAATATCAAGAATATCAACCACTCACAATTTGTGGATGATACTTTTTTTATTAGGTGTGAATCAATCATAATAGTTAAAAGGTTTAGAAATATTTTGGACAAGTTTGTTAAGACAACGAAAGATTGATTAATTAAAAAAAAGTTAAATTTATGCCCCAAACATTGGGAAAAGGAAACATATACAACTAAATAGATTGATGGGTTTCAAAGTTGTGGAAAAATGGTCAGGGTTTAAATATTTTGGAATGCCCCTTCGCATTAAGCCATTTTCTCACTTGTCTTAGACACAAATTCAATCCAAATTGTGGAAAAAGTTTGAAAAAATGGGATCCATATGGGTAAACTTTGCCAGAAGGGTAATTCTAATTAAATGTATTCTTTCAACTCTCCCCCTCTTAAAAATTTCTACATTATTAGCCGCAACATGTGTCATTCTTAAAATCTCCCAAATTATTAAGAAATTCCTTTTGTAAGGGGGTAAATAAGAGACACAAATATTTAAGTTTATCAAATGGGTAGTTGTGTGCACTTTGAAAAAGTTATGGTGGTATGGTATAAGAGATCCATCCCTAATGAATCTTTGCATTGGTGCGAAGTTAGCCTAGAGACTCATCTCCTAAAATATGAATGATAGAAATCAATGATCATCCATAAATATTTATATAGAAACAAACTTATGTGTCTTGAATCTCCTCCTTCAAATCGAGGAGGTTCGATAATTTGGAAACTAATTTATTCAACAACCACTCTAATTACAAATCACATAACCTAGGTTCCTGAAATGGTCAACTAATAAATATCTAGAATGGTAGCATCGTGGGACAAACTCCCCTAAGTGATTTGATTCCTCTTCTTCCCATTAGATAATGGTTTGTGTAGGGAAACATGACTTCTCTAGTGGATATATCCTGCTGGATGAGGATAGGAGGTGGTTGGGTTAGGAATTTTGTGAAGCTTCATACAACCTCATTTAAGTGATATGATTACTCCTTGGGAAGCTCTTACATTGTCCCCCAAATTTTTTTGGAGGAAAGAAGACTCTAGGGGATGGAACGAGTTGAAATACATTGTTAAATCAGTGTATTAGACCTTATTATTTCCTCAAGGTGAGCCACCCATATCAGTATTGTGGAGCAATATTTTGCATCCCAATAACATCCAAAAATTCATTTTTTCTGTTGCCTCCTTGCTCATCAAAATATTCTCATAGTGGAAAATCTCATCAAGAGGGGAATTCATGGACCCTCTATGCTTATCAGCTGAGCATAATATTTCACACCTCTTTTCTGAATGTAGTTTTACTAAGGAAGTTTCGAATGAGACTTCACAAACTATAGATGTAGGAGTAATTTGGCCAAATTTGGTTCAAAAATTCTTTGAGGTTTGGCATAAAAATTACATTCCAAGGAAATTCCCCCTTTAAACAAATTTTGACAACCCTTCTTAAATTCATTTGCTTGAAGATATTATTATCTAGGAATAGAAGCATATATGAAAACATTAAATCGTAAACTAAAGAAGTGGGCTTGAGGACTCTATCATTAATGGCAGAACATTGGAAATCAAGAGTTGAAACCATCTCCCTTGAGAAAGATCTAGAAAGAAATGAATTAGAATGCCTGAACATTCTCTTTCAATATCCTTGTGGATATTCACCCCATCTTAAAGGTAAGCTTGTTATCTATGAGAAATGACACATTCATGGCTCTAAGGATGAAGTGGAAAAATGGATCCATTCCAAGAAATTCCATATGCTCTTCTATGATGGTTCTTATAAAAACAACTTAGGGGAGGTGGGAGTGGTAGGGGTTAATATTTGGATTGATGAAATGATAGAATCAAGTGAAACCCTACACTCTTCTCAAATAATTAGATCTCACTGAGGAAAGAAACATTACAAAAATTTCAATCATGGGAGACTCCAAGATTATAATACAAAACTTAAACAACAAGAAATTTCTAAGTGACATAAAATTAAAAGTTATTATTCTAAAATTATAGGGGATTATAGATCATTTTATTTATTTTCCACATCCTAAGGCAATACAACAAGGAAGTTGATATCCAGGCAAACAAAGGTTGTGCTCTGGGTGTAGGATAGATTGTTTTAAATGAACTTGAGGGACATCACCCCATCCCCTATCTCCTATGACTAAGTATAAAAACTTGACCATAAATAATTGTAAATACGTAACATTCAATGTGGCTCTTACTGTGCAAACATGGCATGCATGGAGAAAAAGTATAAGGGAACAAAAAATAGAGAGTACAAAGGGTAATCAATGGTTGAATTGGTCAATGTGGGAGGAGTACAATTTACTCTAGGTGATAATTAACAATGTGATTGTTCGGACTAGAAACAAGAATGTCATGGATGCAGAGGCCCCTATTGTGGGGTGTAGTAGATTTGATGGTATTGAAACTAACAATGGTTGTGAGAAGAGAAATTGTATCAAGATTAATCCAAATCAAGTTATTTGCAATAATAAATGGAAAAGGAGACATATATAAGGTGAGAACCTGGGTGGGATGACTTCATTATTTGAAATACAATGCGAGTGCATTAGTTCAAGTTTGAATTTATCACTCGGGGCAGTAAAATAAAATTCTATTAGCCATATTTCCCAAACTAGAAATGAGATATGATCTCAAAGGATTTTGTTGTGAAAGATCTAAAAGTCTGGAGCCGAAAAGAGGAGCCATACATACTTGTCAAAGCTTGCATGTGTCGGCTTAGTGGCAGAAATATGAAATTATCGGGAAAGGTACTCCATTATGGGAAAATTTTGAATTCATTATTGGTCCTCGTTGCATAGTTTCGACTGGTATCTGTGGTCTATGTAGTGTCAAGTTCCCTTCTATGTTTCTTAGAGAAGTGTTCAAATTGATCCGACTCGTCCCCTTCACCCTTGGGTTCTTCATATTTTCTAGTTGTTTCCCCTTTGTTAGGCCTTGGTATTCTTCATTACAAAAATTTCTCTCACCAGTTTAATTAAGGAGAACCTATTACTAAATATAGCCCTCAGATACCCAATCCCAACTAAAGGTAGAAAAGGAAAAAATAAGTTAGTTTCTGTCAAAGCCAATAGTCCTTTCTATTTTATTAGTGATACTTTGAGAAATCAGAATAGAAGTGCTATAAGTAGAGAAATTATAAAGACGTCAATACAATTTGAAGACAAGCATGGGGAAATTCTTGAGAAAATCAATCAATTGCAAACCGAAATCAATACCCTGAATTAGGGAAAATTTTAAGGATGGAATTTTATCTTAAAGTTCAACAACCTTGGTGAATCTTACTAGTCCCTTATATCCAAATCTTAAAATGTTTGATGATAATTTTGTAAAAAAAACTAGATTTCTAATTTTATATTAGAAAATATATAATATAGACAATTTTTAAGGTAAAATCATTTTATACTATAAAATTTGGGAGAATTCATTTTTAGAAAAATGGAAATTGGCGAATCGTTTTTTTGGAAAAAACATGGAACATTAGCCCACTTGCTAATATTAGCCCCTAAAATTTTCCATGCCCTGCATTTGAGATATAATCAGCTTGTCTCAAGCCTCAGTTAAAAAATGGACATACTTATAGGTCAACAAACTACCATGTAGAGGGGAAAAAAGATGAGATAGCAAATCTAAGGCAACAAATTGAATAATTGCAACATTTTCAAACAAGAACTCATCAAATCTATCACTATCAAACAATAATGCCAATCAAGTTGAGCAAGTTTTTCCAAACCTAAATTTCCCGCCCTATCCAAAATCAAAGGATTTTAGGTCAAGATGTGTTGCCCATAGTTAATTCTCTATGTTTTATAATTTTTTCATAATTTTATTAGCTTTGTGGTCTATCAAAACTTTTAAAAAGAAGAATTGGAATAGTGAGGAAAGGGGAAAGAGGTTTTTTTAGATTAAAGGGCACTAAGTGAGAGTCACGGTGAAAAAACCAAATGTAAAAACACAATTTTGATGTAATAACTATGCGCTCTCGTAGATTTATTAATATAATACAAATTCTCATTTACGTTTAAAAAAATGAAAATTATAACATTAAATATTTTTTTATAGACTATCTCCAAATTACACCACCAAATTTTTTAAATCATATATCTTATATATCTTAAAGTGAACATACAAAGTAAAGCACCAAACTTCCATAAGTGAGTTAAGTTGGTGTTGAATTCATTGAAAATGTAAAATGATTATATATTTATCCCTAGCTACCAAATTAAGGGCAGTCTAAAAAAAAACAATAATGTAAGGAATGGTATAAAAGTATTTAAATAGAAGATGAATGGTAAACGTGGTAATTGTTGAAAATGGCACCATTAAATACTTATAATTTAATTGTCCCTTTAATTAAATTAGAAGAAAATTGTAATTCCACATCACATGACAATTTGTACGATTTAACTAAGGGTGACTTAGTTGGTTTAGTTAATTCGAGTTGAGGGTCAAACTAGAGGCATGTAGAGTGTCTGCTACTTTTTAGGAGCCCTTGTTGAGTTTATTTTGAGTTGTAATTAATTAACTTAGTTTATCTTAGTTAAAATCAGTTTAACTAGTTCTGATTGATGGAGGAACTTGAGAGAGGTCAAAGTGTGAAAATTAGATTTAATTCACATGTAGTGGCCAATAAAATAATTGATAATTCACTCATAAATAACCCATGCATGTTAGTTCTGAGAAAGACCCAGTTGATATTGGAGTTAAAGGGAAGCGTACTATCAGTTGTAGAATCATCCAATTACACAGGTCGTGCATGGAGTCAGAGGAAGAGACTTGATGTATTGTGAAATCATTATTGGGGAATTTCCTTGTTAATAGGGTCTAATTACCTAAGGAAATTGCACTAGGAAATAGGGATTCCTGAGGACAAGAAATTGGTTAAGTATTGAACCAAGCTTGCCTAGGAATCATTGAGACAAATAGAGATAGGGAAAAGGTTTCTCAATTTGGAGAAAAACATTGTAATATTCTAATATTATTTAGCTTATGTAATATATAGATAACATGGTTTTAGCTAAGGCTTTCTCCAGATAAATATTTGTGTTGTGTAATTGAAATTCTTTCTCTTTCTTGTTCATGTGATCATGCGATTATAATTGGTTTCCACAATTTGTAGAGTATATTCAAGTATTTTTTTCTAGCATATTACAAGATTAGTTGAATCTACGTGGATTTTTTACATGGTATCATAGCAGGAATCACTCTAGAAGAGAAGAATACAAGTTTGTTCTGTGCATATGAATTGTATTTTCATATCTACTCTTCAGGGATAGCAGTAGGAAGAGGATGTATTTCTCTGGATTTAGACTCAAATATTCCCTTGAGGGTAGTTCGAATTACATAACTTGGAGATACATGATGGAGGTAGTGTTGGAAGACAATGGGCTGAAGGAATTCATAGACAATTATATTCCTAAGCCCACAATAACATATTCTTAAGATATGGCGGAATGGAAGAAGAACGTAGCAAAGGCAAGAAAGATTTTGTTAGAAGGCGTTCGAGATCATATTGTCTCAAACCTCCATGGAAATACAACTCCATATGCTACGTGGAAGGACTTAAAGATTTGTTTTAGAACAAAAATGACCACATGAAGTTGGCGCTGAAGGAAAATCTCTAAAAAATCAAGATGGAGAGGGGCAACACAATACCAAAATACTTGACCAAGTTCACTCAGTGTCGGGATGAGATTGGAAGTGTTGGTGTTACAACTTCCGTGGATAATATGGTGAGCCTAACAATTCTAGGCCTTTCGAATAGCCGACACAACTACCAAGGTTTGGTGAATGGGAGGGAGAAGCTACCAGAGTGGGAGTGATTTTGTTCTGACTTGGTACAAGAAGAGATTCAGTGGAATACTAGAGATGAATCCTCATCAACGCATGGTGAAGAGGAGAATTGTGCCTTGGATATAAAGGAAAATAAAAGGAAAGGGAAGTCATCCCATTCCAAATCAGATTTTGGCCAGGTAGGAAAGAATAAATACTTGGCGAAGATTAAATGTTTTCACTGTCATGAGATGGGACAGTATGCCACAAAGTGTCCACAAAAGAAGGCTGACAAGAAGCCCTCAAGAGGAGCGGCAGGTGAAGCAATTGCTTCATAATTTGAGTTGGATTTCACTCTCATCACATGTATGGTGTCATTAGTGATGGGTTATGTGTGGTACCTAGATAATGGAGCCTCAGTCCATATGAGTGAAGACAAAGAGTTCTTCAAATATTTGGAGGAGAAGGATCTCTAGATGGACATCTCGATGGGAGATGACGGGAGGTATAACGCGACTGAAGTCAATATTGTTTCCTTGAAGAGGGAGTCTGGTTCTCCTCTCACATTGAAATATGTAATGTATGTTCCTAGTTTGAAGAATAACTTGGTTTCATTTTCTATGTTGGAAGACCACGAATACGATGTGATATTAAGCAAAAGAAAGACATTCCTTCATAACATAGCCATGAGAGAAGTGAAGAAGATCAAGGTTCAAGTAAATAACCTCTACAAATTGGATGTATAATATTGTGTTTCTTTGAGCACAAAATCAGAGAAGGTGGAGAACTGAGACATCAATGAGTTATGGCATAGTATATTGGGCCATCTACACCATGGATCTTTGAAGATCATGCATAAAATTTATACAGGACTTCCCAAGGGTGCATTTGAGAAACATGATACATTTAAAGGGTGTACATTGGGGAATTACACCATATACACCTTTCATGATATGGACAGTCGGGAAAAATTTATCGTTGAAAGAGTTCACTCAGATGTGCGTGGACCAATATTGACAACCTCCACGGCCAAGCACATGTATTATGTGATTTTTGTAGATTATTTTTCACGTAAGTGTTGGATTTTCTTCATGCAGAGGAAAGATAAGGTGTTCTCAAAATTTTGTGAGTTCAAAGCATTTGTTGAGAAAGATAGATGCAAGAAGGTGAATGCTCTCATGAGCGACAATGGTGGATAATATGCGTCGAATGAATTCAAGAACCTTTATGCGCCAAGAGGCATTCGACAAGAGTTGATCACACCTCATAACCCACAATAGAATTAGGTTGTAGAAAGGAAGACAAAAAGCATTGTGGGAGCCACACGGGCGATGTTACATGATCATGACCTACCGTTTCACTTGTGGGAAGAAGCATGCAACAAAACTGTGCATGTTCAAAACAAAATTCCTTATCGAATCCTCACGATGAGTACACCAGAAGAAGCATTTTCTGGTAAGAATCCAAATGTGGCTCACTTTAGAATTTTTGGTTCATCAATTTATTGTCATGTTACCAAAGATGCATATGGAAAAAGATAGAACCAATAGCTGAGTTGAACATATTTGTGAGGTACACTGATAAAAATTACAACTATCGAGTGTACTTTACATCTAACATGATGAAAATGGTTCGTAGAGATGTGATATTCGATGAAGGAAAGGCCATTCAAATTTCCCTTGAGAGGGAGCTTCAGATGCATGTAGTTGAGGAGCTCTTAGCTCCAAAATAAGAACCTCAAGATGTGGAACAACCACAAGAAGAGGAGTAGAGAGTGGAAGCACCCACTCAAGCAAAGACATCCAAAGACAGAAGGAAGTGCACCAGATAGGCTGATAGGTTGATGCATGATGCTAGAGATAATGTGGGAGCACCCAAATCACAACATAGGTAAAGAAGGTCCCCACATAGATACATTAGCTACATGGATCTTATGAGTTAGAGTGTAGAGATTGAGCCATCCTCATTCGAGAAAGAAATGCAAAAACCAATATTGGTTGATGCCATGGTTGAGGAGTATGAATCCATTATCAGAAACAGTGCATGGGAAGTTGTCCCAAGACTAGAGGACAAGTCAGTTATAGGATCCTGGTGGATCTACAAGGTGAATCAAGCATCAGATGGGAGTGTGGAGAAACACAAGGAAACATTTGTGGCCAAGGGGTTATCTCAGGTAGAGGGAGTAGATTATGAGGAGACCTTTGCTCCAATAGAAAGGTACTCTTCAATCATATATATTCTTTCACTTTTAGCGTAGATGGGATGGAAGATACATTAGATGGATGTAAAGTCAACTTTCTTCATCAAAGTGATTGAGGAAGAGGTGTACCTTGAATAGCTGAAAGGATTTGATACCTTCAACATAGAGTCACATGTGTGCAGACTCAAGTGAGCACTGTATGGAGTGAAGTAAGCACCACGTGCTTGGTACACCAAGATCGAAAAATACTTCACTGGGTTGGGCTTCACCAAAAGTGAAGCAAATGTGAACCTTTACCATATTGTGGTAAAAGGTAAATTATTGATTATAGTATTATATGTCGATAATTTGATTATGACAGATGATGAGAAGCTGATCAATTATTGCAAAGAGGATCTTGCAAGAGAACTTGAGATGAATGACATGGGGGTTTTGAATTATTTTCTTGGTTTGGAAATTTGTCAAAGATATGGGGAACTATTTGTATCTCAGAGAAAGTATGCCATTGAGATACTGAAGAAGTTTCACATGGACAGCAACAAACCCATGGAGAATCCTCTAGCAGGGAATTGGAGTAAGGAAGATGCTACTTCAGGTGAAGTGGTTGAAGCTACCATTTACAGGCAACTTATGGGTTCACTCATGTACTTGGTGAACACACCACTGGACATATGTTATGCGGTTAACCAACCTAGTAAAGCTATGGTTAAGCCAACCAAGCTATATTGGAAGGCAACCAAACATGTGTTGAGATACCTCAGAGGCACCACTCAGTTTGGTTTTTGGTACAAACAAATAGAGGGAGTGAAGCTTCAAGGCTTCACATATGCAAATTGGGCAAGGATTCCATCTGAAAAGAAGAGTACAGTATTGAGTCAACAATAGTTTCCTGGCACAACATGAAGTAGAGATTAATTGTACTCAGTTCAACAGAAGCAGAGTACATGGCTACTAGTGTAGTAGGTTGTGAGGCTATCTGGATGAGGAAGATTCTTATTGGGTTGTTTGGTCAATAGATGGATCCGACGATGATTTATTGTGGTAACCAGAGTTGCATCAAAATCTCGGTTAATCCAGTTTTTCATGACAGGTCCAAGCATATCGACATCTGGTATCACCATCTCAAAGATTGTGTGCAGATGTGAATTATGCTATTAGAGTACATTTCTAAAGAGGAGCAGTATGCAGACATCTTGATGAAGGCACTATCAAGAGGCAAATTCGATTTCCATAGAGGCAGGATCGGGGTATCCAACAATCCCTTTCTTGCTAAGAGGGAGTGTTGAAAATGACACCAAGAAAGGCTTCTAATTTGATTTTCCCTTTAATTAAATTAGAAGAAAATTGTAATTCTACATCACATGACAACTTGTACACAAAGTTAGGATGACTTAGTTGGTTCAGTTAATTTGAGTTGAGGGTCAAACTATAGGCATGTAGAGTGTCTCCTACATTTTAGGAGCCCTGGTTGAGTTTATTTTGAGTTGTAATTAATTAACTTAGTTTATCTGAGTTAAAGTCAATTTAACTATTTCTAACTGATGGAGGAACTAGAGAGAGGTCAAAGTATGAAAATTATATTTAATTCACATGCAGTGTTCAAGGAGATACCTAATAATTCACTCATGAATAACTCATGCATGTCACTTCTGAGAAAGATGCAGTTGAGATGGGAGTTAAAGGGAAGTGTACTATCCGTTGTATAATCATCTAATTGTACAGGTGGTGTATCGATTCAGAGGAAGAGCCTTGATGTATTGTTTAATCATTATTGGGGAATTTCCTTATTAATATGGCCTAATTACCCAAGGAAATTATACAAGGAAATATGGATTCCCGAGGCTAAGAAATTGGTTAAGTATTTAACCAAGCTTTCCTAGGAATCATTGAAACAAATAGAGATAGTGTAGAGATTTCTCAGCTCAAAGAAAACATTGTAATCTTCTCATATTCTTTGGCTTATGCAATATACATATAGTGGGGTTTTTAGCTGAGGCTTTCCCCACATAAATATTTATGTTGTGCAACTGAAATTCTTTCTCTTTCTTGTTTATGTGATTATGAGATTGTAATTAGTTTCCACAATTTGTAGAGTAGATTCAAGTATTTTGTTCTAGCATATTACAAGATCAGTTGAATCTACGTGGATTTTTCTACAGTAATTGTATTCTACGTAATTAATGTTAACGTTATGTAATGTAAACATTTTGATTCAGTCAAATTACATAACAATAAAAATAGAAATAAAATGCAATAAAAAAAATATAAAAATAAAATTAATAATTATAACTGTTAGTTAAAACATTTTAACTAGGTCAAATTACACAAAAATAAAAATAAATTAATAATTATAATTCTCAAATATTAATAATTAAATGAATTTAGATCTATCTTAATTCTGATCTATCAAGAGTGGAGACTAGAGAGATCAAATCTCTTAAGGTGCAAACCTCTTTTAAAATTAATGAAATTTGATCCCTCTTGAAATTTGGTAAATCCAGAATTAAAATAAATCTAAATTGATTATAAATAAATATTATGATTTGAAAAATAAAAATAAAAATTATTTATAAAAAATAAATTTATTTTAAAATTTTAAATTATGGATATTTTATCAATCGAAAAAAAACCCAATAATATAAATAAATATTACTATTTATTAAAAATATCTTGTTACTTATATTAAAAATATACACAATCTATCATGATTCAAAGAAATAATTATATAAAAATAGTTAGAAAGAAGAATATTAATTAAACATTGGCACAAGTTTAGGGCTAGGGTTGTACAAGTTCAAGCTTCGACTCCTTTGTGGTCAGATACACTAGTGTATTTTCGTATGCTTTACACTAAATATCATTATTTAATTAAAAAAAATTAAAAAAAAAATTGATGACTATTTTTGAAATAAGAAAGTTACCTATTTTTATATTTGTTTTTTTGGTTTATTAGCACTGAAATTCTAAACCATATTTGGCAAAATGATTATTTTTAATTAATAAAATGATTATTTTTTAGTGAAAAATTAATTTTTAAATTTAATATTTGATTTTTAAAATTTTTGGTTTATTAGCAATGAAATTCTAAACCATTTTTGGCAAAATGACTATTTTTAATTAATAAAATTATTATTTTTAATAAAAAAATAATTTTAAAATTTTAAAATATAAAAGTAAATTTATTTCCAAAATTATTAAAATAAATAATATTATAAAAAATACTAACTTTGAATATCATTGTAATATTAATGTAATTTAATTTATTGGGCCTTAATAAAAGTTGATAGAATGTTTTGTTAAGACAATTTTTGATGTGAAGTTATGAGTGATTCGGTGTTTTATTAAGACACTTTTTAGTGTGAAGTCACTAGTAATCGATACTTTGTTAAGAAACTTTCTATACCAAAGTTAATCCCATAAACCAAGGTTTAACATACAAGAATTAAAAAAAAACTTTCTATACCAAAGTTATCCCATAAACCAAGGTTTAACTTACATTCAATAATAAATTCTCCTAACACCATTTCTACCTTACCAACCCATGACACATTGCATTAAGGTTTAGACTTAAACAATATATATAAATTACTACTTACCAACTGCCATAAGACTTCTTGGTCACATCATATGTTTTATTGTTTGTTCCGTCGACTTCAAACCTTAATGTATATTATATACGAACATTGTCACCGGTACTATTTTAATGTTATATTACTGTTTATATTTACCACACCACTTAATCATTTTATAACGTGAATTGGATTCTCCTGAGATGTATTTGTCACGATCTTTGGATATTCAATGCTGTGAGTACTTGAAATTTATTTCGGTTGACAGGTGTGTGATCTGCTCGGATTTTTTTGCGAGCTTTTATGGTCCTCACAGTGAATCTTCACCGTTGGATCTAAGAGATCAACGATGAATGCCTCTGGCAGGAAAAATGACATAGATAGTCTCGCCAACCCTAGCTGGAACCTTCTTGGTCACTGCATTTGTGTCGAGGAGTCCATTAGCTCTGAGGTTTTTTTCTCTGTCTAAGGGTTTGCTCTGCCGCGTTCTCGAACTATGGCTCTGCCACCATCACGATTTCATCAAGCTCAAAGGTTCTCCATGGCGCCACCCTTGGGAAATATTTTGCATTGTTTAATGGAGAAGCAGAACCGTTATCTTCAACTATGATCTCCTGGACATATTCGTCCTCTATCATTCAAGCAAATCCTTCAGGACTGGTTTTACTTGTTAATATTCAGGTAAATTTTCTCCCTTCGCTCTTGCTTAAGTATTCTCAACACATTTTTGAATTTTCTTTAGAGAAGTATCTTCGGAATTTCTGTGTTTAACTTCTCTTTTGTTCTCCCTAAGGTTATGTTGAAGCCTAGAAAATCTCTGCTTCAAACATCGGGGAAAACCACCCGGTCGGGACCTTAAGACAACTCCTTTTCCATTTGGTATGGTGGCTCTGACTGGATTTAAAGGACCAGTTTCCTTATAACTAAATGGATTGGTTTGGATGGGTGGAAATGGGACTAAATCAGTAAAATAAACTATCTGATGCCAATAAATCTTGAAAATAAAAATTCTAACACTAACAGGGTAATTAGATGTGAATACAACAGGGTGTTCAGAATTTAACCCTTATGAAAATGTATTATTAATTAAATTGAAATGTGCAGAAACAAATAAAGATAACTCTGTTTAAGAAATTAAGCAGAGTTGTATTAGCATATTGCATTCATCATTGTATACCATCTACATGTAATTATGAAAAATAACGTTTCAATTATACTCAGAAATGATATATAAAAGGAAGCATTGTGAAAACAAATATACATATAAATGATAGCAATTTTAAAACGAATATCATAAGACAAGAGAAATCAACAGTAAACAGATAGAAATACCTTGTTCATCTTGATGACTTTCAGATGCAATCTGATACTCTATCCAGTAACTATGATGCAAAATCAAATTCCAAAGGTACAGAAATGCAACACTTCAAAGATAATTCCGCATGAAAATCACCAGATGTGATCCTTTTTAAAAATATATAAGACAATGGAGTACAGAAATGCAATATCCAAGTCAAAAATATTAAGATCCAGGACCCCTCTCTAAATGCATGAGAAGGGTTTAAATACTACTTAGCTAAATCTAAAAATAGTCTTATTACAAAAATTAAGGATTTGGTTCAATGACCGTCCTTTTCCTAGGCTAAAATACAGTAAAATTAAAACTAAATCTAACTATCTATGAACTTTTTCAAAAATTAAGGATTTGGTTCAATGACCGTCCTTTTCCTAGGCTAAAATACAGTAAAATTAAAACTAAATCTAACTATATATGAACTTGATCTTTAAACTTGCAGGCATCTAGCATAGTTTTGAGAAGACGCGGTTGACCGACTTCAGAATTCAACTGTCCTGAAAAGACAGAGTCGGCAAGCGTAGGAGCAATCTTCTCTGTAGCATTGATGATACAATTAAGCGCACTGTGCTGATTGTGTGGCTTCACCAAGTACATCCAGTATGAGTCCCAATTCAATCTTGTCAGCCCTTGGATGGATTTTTCTCTTTCTTCTGCCTTTTGCCTCCATTCTGTTTGCAGTTGATTTTCCTGTGGGAGATATCCTGGAATAGTTTCAGAAATCAAGTTAGCTTTGTGTAAATTTTCATTTACACAATCAGTGAGAGTGTTTGCCACTGTAGATGCCTCCTCTGCTGCCTTTTCTGCCCTTCTGATTTGTGCATCCCAATTATTAAACAATATTTCTTTATGGTTTTCATTAACGATGGGTGCACCAGCTTTTCTGCCTTCTTCTGTCTTTTGCCATGCCAGATAATCATTGATCTTTTCATTAATCAAATCATAATCATTTCATAAATCTACGACATGATTTGTGATTTTATCGCTCTCTTGGCACAAAGAATTCCATTGCAAGATTTTTTGGCAGAAAACTTCCTCTTGTTGCAGTAGTTGATTGTTCAAAGAGATAGTTTCTGAAATGAATTATGGAAGCTTAGGATCATCTTTATGCTGATCTCGGATAATCTGTATTTGTTTTTATTTATCAACCAAGCTTTTTTGATGTCCTATTTGCATTTCTTGAAGTTGTTGTTGTAACTCTTCAAGTTTCAAATGTGCTTCCTTATCAGCCTGTACCTATTGCAATTGCTGTTGTAAAACTTTTACCTGTTTTTATTTTTCATTCAACAAAAGTTGTATCTCAAATTCTTTGTCAATTGTTGCAGAAGCATAAGCTCCTGTCATTTGAGATAACTTAGTGAGATTATGAGTAGGTTCTGTGGCAGGATCTTTCCACAAAACATCTACTTGTTCTGGTTCAGTAGCAATTGCACTTTCTAATTTTCTCTTTTTCCTCTGTCTTTTCACTACTGCTTTGTATTTTGGGCTGTAGAATACATCTAGAGGAGGAATGTCCTCCACATTAAGTACAATTTCAGAGGATGGTGTGATTGGTATGTGCTCTGTTACTGCGACTGTGCTGCTTGTTCCTGTGTTCAAAACTTTGGTTGTCTGGACAGGGGTCTGTACATTCTGTCCTTCTACATTAATCAATTGGTTGAAGGTTTCCCATTCTTTGTCTAATTCAATAATGACTGGTTGTTGCTGTACATTGGTTGGAGGAGGATTTGTCTGTTGAGAAGTCAAAATTTGCCGTTGAGCAAGTTCTTTTGATTGTGCAGAATCCTTAATGGATTCTTCCATTTTATCTTCCTTTTCATTAGACTTATTGGAATGTTCAGAATCTCTGTCAGATTTTGATTTAGATTTATCTGTGCTTGAACTGCCGTTAAGACTAACACTAGGAGTTTTCTCCCTTGCGGGCTCTAAGCGTAGATTATCCAAAGGAATAGGAGTTAGTCTTCTTTCTCTGTAAAGTTTGAATTCCTGGAATTCCTCTGGAGATAACTGTGTTTGAGATGAATTAAAAACTTCTTTAAATGAATTTCTTGCTTGGAACATGTCATCAAAAAGATCCTGTTCCCTGGAAAATTCCCTTACTCTGATTGTATTGGTAAAATTCTTAACAATATCATCTGGGTCGAATAACCTTCTCGAAAATTTGAACAGCTGTAGAAATGTAATGTTGCCTATCTCTTGGAATGCATGACCAATATCAAACAGTGAAAATGTTCCACATTTTACAGGAAATTGTGGCCAAATGCCTTTTTTCTTCTCTTTTAAATCTTTTGTTATACCTCCCTGGCCACAGGTCTGATAAGCAATTTCCCGAGCTATAAGTCTATCTGGAACATATAGGGGTAAAACATGGGGAGAAGCATAACTTCCAAAAACCCTAATATAAGTAAAAAATTCTTCTCCAAACCATCTTGCGACGGGGAGAATATCAACCTCTGTTTCTGAGGATAACCTTGGGGCATCCTTATTATACAATGTTCTGTACAATGGTAGCATTATTCCATGACAAATTTGGTAAAAATGGGGGATAAAATTAGATTCCCATAGTTCTTTATGGTACACATGAATGGGCAAAGGATTGTGGATAGTCCATTGCCAGCCCATCACAGGGAATTTAGAGATATAACAGATGGCGTCCATGACATAAGTAGATAAATAAAAAGGCGGATAAACCCGCTGAGAAACATTTCGTTTGGACAGGTAGTGAAAAATAGCAGTGGTCAAATTATCAGATAGGATTTTGGACCAGTCTACAATTGTAGAATTAACGGCTGCATTCAACAAAGGAAGTCATTCGGGTAAGATCATATTTATGTCAGGCTTTCCAAAAAGCCTGCATAACATGGCAGTAGTGAAACAATAAGGAGAGGTAAGTGAACCCGTGTTGTACATACCTTGTTTGTTTTTCTTCAATGGTTCACTTCTTTTGGTCCACTCCTTTGTGCATTCTGCCAAATTTGCATGTTCTCTGGAAAATTCTTCCATAAATTGCTTGTTGTAAGTCGCCTGAGGTTCTGGCAACTTATACATTAATCTCAGATCTTCTGTGGTGAATGACCCGATTAGCTCTTCAGATGGAGTCCTAAATTGCCTGTTTGAAATATCGGTGCTGTCCAACACCCATCTCACCATGTCTGTATATGGGAGAATCCTTGGCCTTGCCGCTATTCTATGCAAAAATGAGCAAGACAGTTCTCTAAGGGTTGCCTCAGACGTATTACTGGAACCTGCTGTAGCTACAACTTTCATCACCACAGGATTTTCTTCCTCTAACAGATTATACATTCCTTCCCAAGTGGATACACCAGCATCCTTATTACAAGCGGTGTCTGCATACAGCGAAGCCATTTCTCTGTTTTCAGAACTCGAGCTCTTCTCCTTCTTACCCATAGTGTTTCGTGAAAGCTTTGTATAGACGTTTACTCCTTCGTGCCTGCGTTTACGAGTAAATGAGAGTAATGGCATAAGAAAGATGATGAGACTGTTTTAAATGTGAAAGCGGATGAAATATAATATTTTAATCGTGAAACGACTTTCAATCCAAACACAATCTCATTTACCATTAATAATCAATCTAATCATTTAATTTAATCATTAAAGCGCATAACAGATTTGATATATGGGAAGATTTCCTTTGGAAAACGTGCCTACATGAATCTGCGACATTGCGATCTGCGATTTGCTGCGCAATATCGCAATATCGCAATGTCGCAATATCGCAATATTGCAAAATGAAGCCGTCGCAGTTATGTAAAATAGCGCAAAAGCGGAAATTGCGCAATAGCGCAAAAGCGCACATCGCAAATCTCGCAAAAACGCAAAATTGAAAATAGCGCAAAAGGTATTCATTAATCACTTCTGTTTTCTGCGCTATGCGATCTGCGACCAATATGTTTATTGTATAAGCTTTTGGGATCGCATTATCGCAAAAGCGCAAAATCGCATTTTCAGTTTTATAAAAGATATATACCATTTTGCTATGGATGCGCTATTTTGCTTAAAGAGCAATTTTATCGTAATCTATCATAAACTTAAGTGTTTCTTAATGTTATTTCTAAGGGATTTCTATAAGTTTATGATAGAAAGTTTTATTTGAAAAGGCAAACAAATCCTAATTGATTTTTTTGGATTTTTTAACTAAGGGTCCCCATTTATTTAGTATTATTACTAATATTAAATAAAAAGGGGGGTTGTTGCTGGTCACAACAATTGACGATTCACTGAAAGAAACAGTTATCTCTGAAAAAATAAAATGAACACTATATCTTTAGTAAGTAAAGATTTTTAAAGACAATGAAAACTATCTTAGGATAATTCAAATAAAATGTAACTATGAAAAAAGAAATAAAAATCATTTCATAATTTATTTCTAATTCCTTAAGAATAAAAACATTTTGGGTTATCTCAAGCTTTGATTGGTGTTAATAATGAAGTAAGTGGTTCTCTCCAAGTTTTGGTTTTATAATATACTCTATTGTCATAGGTATTGCCTCTGCTGCCAACAAACGTTCATAGTCTCGACAGGGTTACCTTTAAACCATTAACCATTCATTGTCCCATCCAATTAAAATTATGACTTTTTAAAAGATAAATTCATAAGACCTATTATCTCATGTTTTTGTCTTTTATTTATTTTTATTTTAAGAGCCATTGTTCTGGTTTGGTAGCCAGTTAATAGCAATGCCATTCACTAGTTATAATTAAACTGAACAAGCTGGCTCGTGATGAGACCCCTTGTCTTACATTTATAAGCCATTACCCTGTTTTGGTATGCAGTATTGGTAATGTCAGTTTTATTACTCCTTATGAACATGGTAAGTCAGCTCATAATGAGACCTCTTATCTCTTTAAATTTCCAAATTTCTTAGAATTACATTCTAAAAAATCACAACTTAAATGGATGGGGTGAAATAGTTTTATCCTTAAGAATCAATGGATGACAATTTTCAAAGTTTTTTGAGTTCCAAAACTTTGAAAAAATCTTTACTTTGATAGATAACCTTTCTCTGCTTAATAAACTTATGATGATTTACATTCTTCTCAAGTTTTCAAAAGATCATGTAAATGATTGAAATAATCTTTCAAAGTTTAACATCTTATTTTAAACTATTCAAAAACTGTGATCATTACTTTTAAAAATTCTTATTTACACAAAATAAATATTTATAATATTTTTCCGAAGAAATTTTCTTAAATAGTAAACAGTCAATCAGAGACTTATTAACAACCTTTATTTGCAAAAACAAAAAACAATCAAAATTCTGCAGAAAAGAATATGTACAGTTAAGAAGGGGTTACCTCCTTATGAAAAGAATTTCTTCAAGATAATCCCATTTACAGGAAGAAATTCTCTCTTACCCGTTAGATCTTGGAGTATGAATGTATTTGAGCCTATCTTCTCAACGATCTGAAATGGTCCAAGCCACATTTTCTGAAATTTGGTATGTTTACCTTTTTCTTCGTGTGCTTTATCCCATTTCAGAACAAGATCGCCAATTGACAAAATTTTTGAGCCGGTAAAACTTGCGTCAAAAGAAGATTTTTCAAGCTGTTGATGTTTTTGATGAGTAATTTTTGCTTTATCCCTATCTTCTTCTAGTTTAAGGATTTGATCATACCTCAATTGAATGGATGATGAAGGATTTTCTTCAATAAACTGCACTAGGGCTAATGATGGAAGAGTTATATTTGATGGTATCACAGCTTCTTTTCCATAAACCAGATTGAAAGGTGAAGTCCCTATTGAAGCTTTTTCAGTGATACGATCAGCCCATAACGCAAAGATTAAAGATTTGTGCCAATTCTTTTGATTTTGATCAACGGTCCTTTTAATGATTTTGATAAGGTTTTTATTAGTGGATTCAGCCAAACCATTACCTTGTGGATAATAATTTTCTGAATATTTTAATTTAAAACCTCTTTTGACTGCAAATTCAATTAAACTATTTCCAGAGAAGTAAGATGCATTATCAAAAACAAGAGCTTGAGGTACACCAAACCTGGTTATGATGAATTGATCTATGAAATCAGTAATTGCATCAGAATTGGCTACCTTCAACGGGATTGCCTCTACCCATTTTGTAAAGTAATCAGTTGCAGTAAGGATGTACTTGTGTTGTTTGGAAGAATGAGGTACTATCTCACCAATAATGTCAAGCCCCCATTGTTCAAATGGTTGCTCAATAGTCACTGGTTGCAAAGGAAAAGCTGGTTTCCTTTGTCTTCCACTTACAGTTTGACAAATTTGGCACTTCCTTACGTAATCATGCGTATCTTTAAAAAGGGTAGGCCAATAATACCCAGCACGAATTATTTTGTGAGCTGTGGTATCACCTCCAAAATGACCTCCTGCTGGTCCATCATGCAACTCCTGCAAAACCTTTTCAGCTTCAATCTTTTCAAGACATCTTAATAAAATTGAATCATAATTTTTCCTAAATAACACATTATCAATGATCTCATATTTAATAGCCTTTAACCTTAAAGCGCATTTACTCTTATAGCTGAGATTAGAAGGAGCATACCCATTTTTCAAGTAATAGATAAGATCAGCATACTGAGATTCGGAATCTGTGATACTTATTTGACTTACTTGAATATCTTGATTTGAATCTTGATTTTCTGGTATATTATGAGCTCATGCCAATAATCTGCAAAAACCTTGTCCTCCAACAATCTCAGCTGGTTTAATATCAATATCATATTCTTGCAAGGCTGTTACCCAATTAGCTCTCTTTTCTCCTACTTCTTTTTGAATTAATAATTGCCTCACTGTAGAGAATGGGACAATGATTTTTGTATGTGTTTTCAAGAGAAAAGGTCTGAAATGTTTGATTGATTTAAACACAGCAAAGGCTTTTTTTTCAACATCGGAATAATTAAGCTCAGCTCCTTGCAGATTTGAGCTAAAGAAAGAAATTGGTGCTTCGATTTCTTGATCATTGAGTTGTGTTAAAACGGCTGCATAGGATGTTTCAGTGGCCAGAGTATACAAAGTAAAATCTTTAGAAAAATCCGGGGTATTCAATGCTGGTGCATTAACGATCGCTTGTTTGATTTCCTCAAAAGCTTCTTTTTCTTTATGCGTCCATTTGAATATTGAATTCTTCTTGATCATATTTTGCATAGTTAAAACAATAAAAGAAAAATCAGGAATAAATATTTTAACAAAATTGATCTGTCCAAGAAATGATTGCATGGATTTTTTGTTATGAGGTAAAGAAATATCAAAAATTTCTTTCACTCTATCTGGATCAATATATATACCATCTTTTGACACAACAAATCCTAAGAGTTTTCCTTCATCTAAAGCAAAGAAAGATTTCTTTGGATTTAAGGAAATACCAAACCTTTTACATCTTTCAAATATTTGTTTTAAATCATGTAGATGATTGGCTCTCTTTTTTGAAAATACTGTTATGTCATCAAGATAAAAAACAACTGATTTATTGATCAGACCTTTAAATGCTATGTCCATGGCCCTTTGAAAAGTTGCTCCTGCATTTATTAGACCAAAAGGCATTTTCTGATAAGCATAAGTTCCCCATTTTGTTCTGAAAGTTGTTTTCAATCTGTCATCCGGATGAACTAAAACTTGATTATAGCCCGAAAATCCATCGAGAAAAGACATAAGTTCAGAACCAGCTACCTTTTGAAGTATCTGTTCCATGGTTGGTAATGGGAAATTGTCTTTTAAACATGCCTTGTTTAAATTTCTGAAATCAATACAGATTCTTATATCACCATTCTTCTTCCTTACAGGTACCATATTAGAAACCCAATTGGAGTGCCTGACTGGAAAAATGATTTTGGCTTTTAAAAGTTTATTAAGTTTTGATTTGATTTGACTTTCGAGATTTGGATGGATCTTTCTCAACTTCTGTTGAACAGGTTTAATATCAGGAAGCATTGGAATTGTATGTTGAATAATCGAAGTATCATACGTTTTTAAATCATCATAATTCCAAGCAAAAACATTTTTATACTTGTTCAGAAGTTTAATGAACACATTCCTTTCCTCTGGTGTTAAATTGAGTCCTAAGTTAACGTTTTGAGGTTTAGAATTAGAACCAAGATTTACTAATTCAAACTTCAAGGTAGAGCTTTGAAGTTTAGTATTAGTGACTTTCTTGAATCTGTCTTTAATGTCATATAAATCCTCTAATTTAAAAACAGATTTTGGAATGGGGTTTTCATTACCTTTTGAAGCAATTTGTAAATCATGATCATCTTCGTCAATAATTTGCTCATCATATGATTTCTCTGAGGTCATGAAATTTAGAATATCTTGATCATGATAGAATACTCTCCAATTTGTAACATTATCTGGGACAGATGGACGAAAAATCAATGCTACAGAAAACCTATCAAGATTGCAATCTTCAGCAGGTAGGAGTTTAGATACAACATTAGCTAACAAGTCAGCTGATGTATTCTGATTCCTAGGAATAGGAGAAATATTGAATGCTAAAAAATGAGTGGTGAGATCTTGTACTAGGGTTTGATAGTGTTTAAGATGTCCTGAAAGGCAATGAATAGTATTTCTAACTTGTTTTATGACAATTTCGGAATCACCAAAGACTTTCAAGTATTTAACATCTAACCCTATAGCTTTATAAAGTCCTTGAACCAAGGCTTCATATTCTGCGGTATTGTTAGTACACTCAAATTCTAACCTACATGACAGCATGGTTTTCTCCCCATCTGGATAAATTAAGATGCATCCAGCTCCAGCTCCATCAATAGACTTCGATCCATCAAAATATAACGACCAAAATAAATATTTGTCTATTGGCTTATTTACAATTACATCAGAAATATTTACAATTATGGAAGAATCAGATTGTGAAAAATTTTCTATCTGAGAAACAAAAGTATTTACAGAAAAAGGTGATTGAGGAGCTTCGAAGTTTCCAAGAAATGATTCAGCAGAATAACCTCCGAGAATATTGTTGTTGAATGCTACAGGCTCATTAGGTTGTTCGAATTCAGTGACAGTGTGCGTCATATGTTTTTCTCGTTCAATTTTAATTTGATTTGGTTTCCCTTTGTAGGGAAGCCACATATGCGAATAATCAGTCGAGATATAACCATTAAGTTTCACAGACCAGTCCCTGCTCAAGATTAATCCATAGAATTCAGGAATATCAACAATCAAAATATCAATTCTTTGGACAATCCTAGGATCAGAGGCTAATCTGATAGTAACTGAATTGATTTCTCCTACCACTTGCACTTTAGAGCGATCCAATTGAACGATATGAACTGCTGATTTCTGTGGTTCGATATTCAATTTAGCATAGACAGAAGTAGGCATTATATTGGAGGAAGCTCCAGAATCAATAAAACAATTGTGCAAATTTTTATTGTACATCTCATAAGTCAAAAGAAAATGAGGAGTTTGAGAATTTGACTTTTCCCCAATGAGCACAGTATCAGTAGCATCTACCTTATCTGGTGGCTTACCAATTCCTCTCGCTGCTTTTGCAACTACACCGCTTGGTAAAGGAGCAATTGGTGTAGCGTTTAATTCTTTCAATAACAACTTTTGCTGGTGTTTTAGTTTGCTGAGTTCATGTAAGGAAATATTAGCTTTGATCTTTTTCATGTCCTCGACAATGTTGTATTCCATAGGATATGACACTACTAAAGTCTTTGCTGTTGATGTAGGAGGATTAGAAGAGGATGGCTGATTTTGAGTAGGTAATGGAGAAGTTTTCTTTACAGGGGATTTGTCTTTGGTACTTGGAGTTGTAATTTTCTTTTTAGGAACCTGTTTGCACTAGTTCCGCTGTGGATTTACTCCTAGTACTTACAGGCATAGCTTCTTCACTATCAGAATTAGGGAGAATAAAATCCCACATTCCATTCAATTCAACTATTTCTTCATTTTCATTTTCTTCATCTGATACTATAGATATATCTTCTTCCTCTTCCTCTTCTTCTGATTCTGCATTAGAGATTGCATTAGGAGGTTTAGATTCAACTTGGTTTCTTCTAAAATTTCGGAATGGTTTCTTGGTAGAAGTTTCAGCCGCTTGTTTTTTAATTTCAACCATTTCATTTGACATGGTTTTAAGAACTTTCTGTGAACCTTCCATGTCGTATGGATCTTTGGCCTTTTTCTTTGAATCATCTTTGAAGCTGACTTTCTTTGATTTCCTTTCCTCGATAGCATTTTTCTTTTCCAGAGAAGTAATTCGTTTTTCCACTACAATAGCTTCTTTCATATTCTCAGCTAATGTAGGCTTTGCAGCTCTGTCCACGAAAATTGCTATGTTTGAGGGTAAGGAAGTTATGTACCATTCAATTCTGACTTGTTCACTGGGCTGTGAATCTGTGTGAATTTTGTTCAAGAGTTTGTTGAATCTAGCATTGAATTATTTAATGGGTTCCTTGGGTTCTATCTTCAAATTTGAGAGGTCATTGAGTAAAGTTGCTATTGATCGGTCATCTCCAAATTTGGTTAAAAAATGATCTGCAAAAATGTCCCAACTTGTTATGGATCCTGATGGTAATGAAAAGTACCATGATCCTGCTACTCCCTGGAGAGTATAAGGGAATAATCTAACTACAACATCTTCATGTATGAATCCATTCAAATTAATAGCCAGCATAAAGTTATTGATATGTTCTTCAGCTTGAATGTTGAGATCTGGGCTAAAATTTGGAAGCCATTTTCCAGGATTGTCTGGTAAATCATGTAAAGGTGCAGCCATGTTGACTGCCCCTGGAGTAGACCATGGTCTCTGTGCCATTATTGGAACAACTATTGGAGGGATAGTAGAAACTGGTGGTGTTTGAATAGAAATTGTTGGAATAGATGATGTTGAGATTAATGATGATTGAGGAGATGATGATTGAGGAGATGATGTGGAAACTCATGTACTTTGTTGAGAAGGGATTTCGGAAACAGGTATTTGAATATTAGATGTTGAACTTATATCACTTACTGATTCCGATTGATTTTTTCTTGTCTTGACTCTACTAGGTAAAGGGAATTCTTTTGGAGAAATACCAAGTTTTTCACTTTGAAGCCTAGTAAGAGGTTTGGAAGAAACAAATTTTGAAGTTACGCTACCTTCAGATATTTCAGACTCTTCTAGAGATAATGAGAATCCTTTGAATTTATGAATTAAATCTTGAACTTCATGAGACTCAGGATTTTGATTGTCTGAATGTTTTGAGATTTTGGTAGTGGGTGTATGAATATTCTTCACAATTTCTTCTATAGGATTTTGTATTTCAGAAGAAATTGAAGAAGTTGATGAGGGTGTTTTGCTCTCAAAATGGCTTGTGGATAAAGATTTACTTTCCATTCATAGCTCAGGCCCTCCTTCTAGCGCCAAAAATGTTGAAGCCTAAAAAATCTCTGCTTCAAACATTGGGGAAAACCACTTGGTCGGGACCTTAGGACAGCTCCTTTTCCGTTTGGTATGGTGGCTCCGACTGGATTTAAAGGACCAGTTTCCTTATAACTAAATGGATTGGTTTGGATGGGTGGAAATGGGACTAAATTAATTGAAATAAAACTATCTAATTTAAACTAAATATTGATAAAGAAATTCTAACACTAACCTGGGTAATTATATGTGAATACAACTTAAGATTGTTCCAATTTAACAATAACCATGAAAATGTATTATTATTTAAATTGAAATGTGTAGAAACAAATAAAGATAACTCTGTTTAAGAAATTAAATAGAGTTGTATTAACATATTGCATTCATCATTGTATACCATCTATATACACTTATGAAAGATAACGTTTCAATTATACTCAGAAATGATATATAAAAGGAAGCATTGTGAAAACAAATATATATAAATGATAGAAATTTTAAAGCGAATATCATAAGAGAAAAGAAATCAACAGTGAAAGGATAGAAATACCTCATTCATCTCGAAGACTTTCAAATGCAATGTGATACTCTAATCCAGTAACTCTGATGCAAAATCAAATTCCAAGGTACAGAAATGCAACACTTCAAAGATAATTCCGCATGAAAATCACCGGATGTGATCCTTTTTAAAAATATATAAGACAATGGAGTACAGAAATGCAATCTCCAAGTCCAAAAATATTAAGATCCAGGACCCTTCTCTAAATGCATGAGAAGGGTTTAAATACTACTTAACTAAATCTAAAAATAGTCTTATTACAAAAATTAAGGATTCGGTTCAATGACCGTCCTTTTCCTAGGCTAAAATACAGTGAAATTAAAACTAAATGTATCTATCTATGAACTTGATCTTTAAACTTGCCGGCATCTAGCATAGTTTTGAGAAGATGCGGTTGACCGACTTCAGAATTCAACTGTCCTGAAAAGACAGAGTCGGCAAGCGTAGGAGTAATCTTCTCTGTAGCATTGATGATACAATTAAGCGCACTGTGCTGACTGTGTGGCTTCACCAAGTACATCCAGTATGAGTCCCAATTCAATCTTGTTAGCCCTTGGATAGATTTTGCTCTTTCTTCTGCCTTTTGCCTCCATTCTGTTTGCAGTTGATTTTCCTGTGGGAGATATCCTGGAACAGTTTCAGGAATCAAATTAGCTTTGTGTAAATTGTCATTTACACAATCAGTAAGAATGTTTGCCGCTGTAGCCGCCTCCTCTGCTGCCTTTTCTGCCCTTCTGATTTGTGCATCCCAGTTTTTGAACAATATTTCTTTATGGTTTTCATTAACAATGGGTGCACCAGCTTTTCTGCCTTCTTCTGTCTTTTGCCATGCCAGATAATCATTGATATTTTCATTAATCAAATCATAATCATTTCGTAAATCTGCGAGATGATTTGTGATTTTATCGCTCTCTTGGCACAAAGAATTCCATTGCAAGATTTTTTGGCAGAAAAATTCCTCTTGTTGCAGTAGTTGATTATTCAAAGAGATAGTTTCTGAAATGAATTCTGGAAGCTTAGGATCATCTTTATGCTGATCTCGGATAATCTGTATTTTTTTTTCTTTATCAGCCAAGCTTTTTTGATGTCCTATTTGCATTTCTTGAAGTTGTTGTTGTAACTCTTCAAGTTTCAAATGTGCTTCCTTATCGGCCTGTACCTGTTGCAAT